>JARGXW010000311.1:0-162499 GCA_029204085.1 Mycena sp. CBHHK59/15
TGATGTTTTTCAGTGGAGCGGTCCTTTCACGAGTCTATCAACAGCTCGTTGATCAAGGACGTTGAGCCGATTACCGAGTGGACAGACCTTCCCACCTTTGAACCAAGTTCTGGAATCCCAACCACCATCGTCTCTGATTCAATGGAGATTGAGGACGAAGCAAATGATATTCTCGTGGATATTGTTACTCCAACCACACCGCTTCTTTGGTCGCGCTTGCAATCAAGACACAACAACGCAAAGACGGGCCGCCTCGTCTGGAGATTATCCAACTCCGGACGCAGGATAAGATTGTCGTCTTCGAGGTATAGATTTACATACATACTCTATTCAAGTACATGATTGATTCGATATGTAGGTTGCAGCTCTGACTTCGCGGAGCGAGATTCTTCCTTCTTTGCGGGCAATTCTCACCAACCCCACAATTATCAAGATCGGACATTCGATACGCGAGAACCTCCAGATAATTTCGGATGCATTCTCACTCCCCGAAATCGCGACACTCGCAAAGGCAAAAAATGCGCCCATACTCGACTTGGGAAAATATGCCAAATTGAAAGCGGTGGTCGATGATCCATCAGTTTCACTTTCTGCACTTTCGGGTCTAGTTCTTCGAAAGTCCTTTTCATTTCCCTACCATCTTTCGTATCCTTGGTCCTTAACGCCGCGGAGCAAAATACCTTGCTGTTTCGGGAGATCGACTGCCAGTGGCAAATTTATCTTGCGCTCAGTCATCTTGATTCTCTCGGGTTACCGTTACAGCCCACCCAATCGGTGACTCACGGGCAGCGTGTAACACTCATCCAGGCTTGCAAGCCGGTGGCGGAAGGCTCAATTGTTGGTCACCATCCGGGCTACCTCGACGCGATTATGGATGAGCACGGACTCACAAAGCGAATTAATGTGAGCGCGTCACGTTCTCTCATTGAGATTTCGAAGGTTGGTTCTCTTCAACTCCTTGTGTTGATATTTCTTACGGCGTCCCGTAGGTTCTAGTTCCAGGCTCACTTCACAAATTGCACAATCAAACACTCGAATGGATCTTTGCGCATGGCGGACAAGCGGTTGTAAGCACCTCACAGCTTATTTCTCGCGGCGAAACCGCTCCAGTGCCGGCTCGCATTGTTTCCCGTGTATTTTCTGTGCCCGCTCCGCCCGACAACTCCCAACATATCCCAGAGTTTACCCCTTCAATTTCTCCTTCCATCGAGTTCGAAAATTTGACCGAGAAGGACATGGAGGATACATTCGCATGCGAGGATTCAGACCAAGATGACGATGATTTTGACTTTGACTTTGATGAAGACACCGAGTTCGAGGGCAATCCGGTATTTAACACTGCTTCCAGGTGTTACATTTTTAACAGTTTAACCAGGACAACGAGATGCCTGGAATTGATAGCAGCTTTTTCAACAATACATTCTTTGATGACAGCGTCAACGAGGTGCGCAACATGGTGTTATTTTCGATCCAGATTCATTATATATTATAGGATACTTCCGTGGCTGCACTGATGGAAGGCATCGAGCGTACCTTTACCCTCATGCAGCAGTCGGAGAAGCTTCCCAGTCGTGTTCTCGATGACGCGTTCCATTACATGGACCGACTGCTCCGCCTCTTGTCAAAAAAACATTCGGCATTCAAAGCATTTGCCCACGACTTCAGCGAGGCCATCTTTGTCCGGGATCATTCGGACGAATGTGCTGTCCGAGCTGTCATCGAGAAGAACGGAGGTGACTGGGAGTATTACAAGCGCACAAAGTCTTCGACTCTTAACCGCCGTATCCGCCGCTATATTCCGGAACGCACCGTGCTATTGGGCCGACTCGATAAATTGTTCAACGCATACCAGGACATCCAGTGCTCAACGAAGAAAAGCAACGGCCCTTCTTCTCAGATGAAGCCAAAGAAATGGTCCAACATCTCCTTCAAACCGCGCGAGAGGGGTACCTCTCGGATCCTCCTGGTATCCCCCTTTACTATCTAATGGGAAAGGACCGTGATGGGCTCAACGTCTACCGCACCGTGCGAGGAACGAACTCGCTCGAGGGTGGATTCCATATGGTCGTTCGTCGCATTTTTGGCTCCCTGCGAGCTTCTCCAGAATTGGCAGAGTGCATTTTAATTAACTGGATTTTGCGTCGAAACATGAGGGTATTCTGTTCATTTTTTTCGATCCTGTTCAGTCTTCTGACGCTTGCCAGGTCGGGTTTCATAACCGCACGGGCAAAAAGTATCGCGGCCATTATGCACTTTGGATCAGGGACGAGATCGTCGAACTTGCTATTGAAGTCGGCTGCAAGCCCTCCTTCCCTCTTCCCCGTGTGCTCCCGACTCGGATCGCCACTTCCGAAACCATTGGCATCCTCCCTATCGCCAAATCACTTGCTGAAAATCTCAAAATCACTACACTTCCTCGCCCACACATCACTGGTCTACCTCACCATCGTGATACACCAGTGCATGTCATGACGCGCCTCTGTACCAAGTCCATAAACCGGTACCGCTACCTCCAACTTCGTCAGCGGACTCTTGCGGCGGTGGTTCCAGTGCATACGCACCAGGAATACATCACTTTCAAGGCACATATTAACCACGCAAAATTCAGAAAGGGTGCCAAGGTTTATCCACCCCACGAGCACTGGAAGAACATCGACTTCCTCAAGCTTGCACAATTTTGGAACGAACTCGTGGACGCCCAATCACGCTCAGTAACCGACTCCAACCTCCGAATTTACTACAAACTACCTCAACAACTTGAAGCGCACCATAAAAAGACCATTCTCTGGAAATCGGAACGTTCCACACTGTCCACCGGTATCAATTTCACTGCGCGGAAGCCGCTTCTCGACATTCTCAATTCGGACGATAATTATACTAATGCTCTACCTGCGATTCCGTTACCCGAAGCTGTTCCCGACGGCGAAGTGGACCTCTCTATTGCAGGTTTGACTCGTCTTCTTTTCTTCCAAAATCTGCGCTGATTTTATCTGTCGCAGGCGACAATGTTCCAACTTCTTTCAATCCGATGGCCGAGGAAGAAGATGGAGAAGATGTTGGTGACTCCCAGATCCCTGAATTGGAATCTGGCGAGTCGTCCATGCAGAGCGATGAGGTAAACGAGACTGCGGAGTCAATGTTGCCCTCTGTGCAATTTACTCCACAGCCGGCCCCACAGCCTGCGCAGTTGGCTGCACCTCAATTCATCCGGCCTGTCGTCGTGCAACAGACATTGCTGCCTGGTGCCTCCACACCTACACCAGGTCCTGCAACTCAGAAGGCAAAAGTAACGAGACGCTGTGCCCTGTGTGTGGAGGCTGTTTTTCCGAAGCGGCACAACTGTCGGGGTTCGGGCGGCAAAAAGTGGTGTATATGCGGGCATCCCCCTTTGAAGAAGAACCGGGCACGCGAGAGGGAGGAACGCACTTTGCAACGGGAGAATGCAGCGCAGACCCGCGGAAGCTGATCGTGTTCACGCTAGTAGTTTCAGAGCAATTTATTTACTTCATATTGTACCTGGTTTTGAAGCTCAGACGGCGAACTAAGCGGGCGGGAGCGAGTGCGATAGAAAAGCGGTGCCTTCCATACAAGTACAGAAATAGAGAGCACCAGAGAGCGCAGAAATCGAGAAGCGACGAGACAGCGCTTGTTGCGGCAACAGCGGGCTGAAACAGGCGCCCGCTGACAACACAAACATCTTGAATTTGATTGGCTAAGACTTAGGCCATCCGGGCCGGTGGCACTTAGTACTTGAATTCTCGGAACAATCCACGCGGAGCCGAGATTCAAGTTAATTCAAGTTTTGTGATTTGTCTAGGGCAGACTACGGGACGGTTGGGACTCCGATTTCGCGGTCAGGTGAGCTCTTTGATTTTCTGATACTCCCTCCCTTTTTCTCTCATTTTTCGCTTTTTTTGCAACTTGAAAAACTTGAATTTCACGTTCTCTCCCCAGACATAGTACATAAGCCCAGCTTCTCGCTGATCGAAACAGAGCACCGGCATTCAGCGCTCGCTGTCAGCCTCTTCCACGGGCTCCTGATTATTTCTCCAAAAATGCCCTGATTCTTCTTTTTCCACTCGCCTTATGATTGCAGTCAGAACTTCGTGACAAACTTTGGGAATTGCTACTGTTGCCTCAGTTTTGTATGAGACATTGAGGTGTTGCGTAAATAGCACCACAAGAAGCCCCTTTATAGATCCCCCGGAGCAAAAGTCCCAAAAGTTATAGCCCAAGGTCCCGTTTTGCCGTTCAACATTGAACACATTCGAGCCAGTGCTGCCAACGAAGCTGCTACGTCCAGATATAATTCTACTCCAGCTCCCGATCCGTCCTCTAAACCCGATGACTCAATCCCTTTCCAGAACATTGTCATCACGGACATTGACTGTCATGCGTCTTCAAATGAATTACGTGCTGCAGCTCTCTGTCATGTTCAGAAAAATGGAGGTGGTTACATTCAAATTCCACATGACAGAATGAATATAGGCAGGACAGTTTATTTCCTTTGATGTCGTATGGTATTCGCGGGCCCAATGACTCGAGACGAACTGTCCATGAAGCTTCATATGAAACAATCCAGTTATTGCTGCTCGATTTTTCAATATATGTATACATGAAAGCTTTCATTTCCGCACTTCTTGGTTACGATCCCGAACAGAAAGACCTGGAAGGTGGAATTCTTGGGATTATTAATGCCTATTATGGCTGCGTCGAAGCTCAAGGTCGAGGTACACTTCACTGTCACATGCTGGTATGGGTCGAGGGTGGCTTAAACCCGAATGAAATTAAAAAACGTGTGGTGGCGGATCAGTCAGATGTTGAGTTTGGCGTGGGTCTTAGAGTCATACGAGGTCATACGTCGGCGACATTCGCGTTTCTCCATCAACGCGTGCCCACGCTGGTGCCTTCTTTCGACAACTTATCTTCGACGCGTCTGATTTAATATACACCCTCACCTTCGCACCTACTCCGAGAGAACGAAGATCGATTGCTCAGTCCTGGTCCATGGGCGTGGGGGCCTCGCGTGTCGACATGCCTAAGAAAGCAACCGATGTTTGAGGCTGGATCGGCCCCCTTTAATTCTGCGGTTGGCCGTGCTTCTTTCCCCAGCGGTTTTCGTTCTTTTGCCTTGTGCGGAACTCTCTCTCTCTTGCTAAATCAAAGCCATGAAGCGAGATCTATTGCCTTCCAAGATCTGTGTGATAGATATCCTATCACCGATTTCCTTTCCAGAAGCAGGCTCTGCCGTATTCGATCGGACACTGTCTGGATATTTCTCTCTTTGTCTCTGAACACGTTTCTTCGAACATTATAAACAGCTAGCTCTCCAAAACGAATGGTCTCCAAAGTTCTGGTCTTCGAAACAAAAGCTGCACTCGTCTCGTATCCCGCTGCACTTGCAGTCCCGCTATTTTGGCTATGAATCCATTCCCTGTGAGTGCGGCCGGGTGAATCAATCGGACTCATAACTTTTTGTCTCTCCAGAATGGGACTCGAATTTTCTACTGGAACGGTGCCGGGCAGACTGTGTACGGAACAGTACAGCGAGCTTCCCGTATGCCCGACGTCGGTGCGCCTATGTTAGTCCTATACATACAATGACAATTATCTGCTAGGGGACTGTGGTTTTGGAAATTCGCGAGGACAGCGGCAGGACTGTTAGCTTGCCGTAAGCCCTTGCGTCCAGAAATCAAGCTTCTGTGTTTACTCAAATTTCTTTCTCCTTTCTTTTCAGTGCATCCACTGTATCAAAAGTAACCTAGACAGGGCCTCACTCTTGTGTACTTATTCTTCACGGACCTCTACCCATCCGTGACATGTAACTAAGATGCACCTATCTCCATTTTCACGACTCTGTACCTGGGGTCATTTTGTGCCCTAAATCTAGAAACACCTCATGTTTGTCGATCCGATAGATCCACCAGACGATCAAAAATTAGCAAAGGTGACCTGTCATTCCCTCCGAAGTGCCAAGTTACGGGCTCAAGAATCACTCGCAGATACTACATTTGGTTCTTTTCTTCTCTGTGCCAGATACGCAAATCCGATGAGGAGCCGCGCCGCTGCGCCAGATGCCAGTATTACGACGGGCACCTCGCGCACGCATGCAAGTCGGCCGCGAACGTATGTGGGCGATGTGCGGCGGATCACCGCACTGCAGACTGTATGGCGACGGAAGCCCACTTCCGTTGCGGCCATTGCAGGGTGAGTGGGCATGGCGCGGTAAGCCGCGAGTGCCCGGCGTTTGTGAAAGAGCAAGGCAGGAAGAGAGCGCGGGACCCAACGGCGGGGTACCGTTACCTCCCCACCTTCGATCCGCGTACCTGGGCCACCAGCGCGACGACGATGCCGAGCGAAGGCGCGGATGCGTTATTTTGGTGGTGTTTAGCCGATTCGCACCATAGTCTCTCTAGGACAGACATTCCATAAAATTTGCGGTCGTACCTCGCGTTATAGAGTCTGTTAGTTACCGCGTCAACTAAGCAGCGTCCAGCTTCATTATATAATGATGTGATATCTCCGAGATACACCACCAAACAGCTCATTTATTTTCACGCATCTCCACCTCACTCGACGCGTATCCCCGCTATCTGACCCGACCCAATGGCGAAAGACTCCTCTAGAATGGGTCTAGTCCCCCCTGATACCTTAAGAAGGTGAATTGGAACAACGAGGTAAAATACTAAATAAATGCTAACTCAGAAAATACTACACATGTCGTCATAAAATGGTGCTTTTCCGAATGTTCCCCCACACCCCTCAATTGTCGAAAAAAATTATGGACCTCGCCAAAGGAACGAGTCCATAATGGGCAGAGCAATATCACAAAAGGTGTATTGGTTGGAACAGAACAAAGCTCATAACTCTGGAGTTGTCGTGTGATTCTGCTCATATAGTTTTCAGAAACGTACACTGAGAATTGAGGTCAGAACAGCTGTTCTGGCTGAAATGATAAAAAACAGCTCAAAAAGGGAAAAAAAATCGGCCGCGCCCTAAGTTCCGCAAAGAGCTGTAAGAACCCATTTTCCTGGCAACTTGAAATTGCTCCAGATAATCCACCGCAGTTCAACAGATCCGTTCCCGGGAATGTGGCATTTTGACAAGACTACGGTTCCCGTTGGTTAGTATAGGGATTTTAGAATTTGTGAACGGAATACATCGGCCAGATTTATGACGGGGACTCCGCCAGTACCGAAGAATACATCTACGAATGCTATTGGGATTGTGTTGATACTACTGTCCTACGAAAATGTTCAGAACTGTATGAGGTAGACGTAGATAACTTTCCGAACACACCTGACAATATATCCCCAAATTCTGTTGGGATCCGGTTGCGTTTGGGAATGCAGCACCGTAAGAGTTTTGTCCCCAATATCTACCATTTTAACGGCTTGAAATGCGGCGCTAGAGATGTGGGCTATTTATGACATACATTGCAATCTACGGCACGTGTACATGGGTCATCACAGCAAATCTCAATGTTTGTCGACGCTCACGTTATCGGAACAATTCTCATCGAATCCAAACACGCCCAATGTGAGGCACGTTGATAGCAGAATAATTAGAAGCATTCGCGAGGTTTTGGACCGGCCAAATTATTTCGCAGCTCTAGTGCCTTCCTGCGTTATAAATGTCATTCGGGAGGCGGCCCTAGCGAAGACCCGGATGCTAGTAACACATCGCATCCGGCTCCTGCTGCGCGACACCATCACAACTGCCCCTAAGAACCCCAAGCTCGCCTCCTTCCTGCATGTCGTTGAGCGAATTCCAGGGATTCGCTGGCCACCGTTGGTTCAGGCGCGTGGCCAACGCCTCCGGTCCCGAGGAGTATCGCGCGCGATAAGCGCCTCGGAGCTGGATGCGGAAGTCGACTCGTCGCTGGGCATGGAGCCCATCCTTCCTGTCTACGCGGCGCCGTGGCTGGACCCGCTCCAGGTCACCACGGTTATTGTGAAGGAAAGTGCCCTCAAGGCATCAGCGTCGCACTGGGCGATGAACGTCGTCGGTCGGCTGTGTGGTTTACGGCCAACTACGCGCAGTGCAATACAACACCTTGGTTCGCAGCGCACTAAAGCATTCCCCGCACCTCTCCATCCTCAACCTATGGACCCGACCACAACCATGGAGCCCGACCTCGGCACCCCCATCTCCCTTACCACCACCCGACGCCTTATCCTGATGTGTTTACAGCTCTTTGCGGAACTTAGGGCGCGGCCGATTTTTTTTCCTTTTTGAGCTGATTTTGATCATTTCAGCCAGAACAGCTGTTCTGACCTCAATTCTCAGCGTACGTTTCTGAAAACTATATGAGCAGAATTACACGACAATTCCGCAGGGCATGATGTCCTCAGAATCTTTCCATACCGCCGGCAGTAATTATAATATATTATTTTGTGTGTTTTGCGGAGATCATCTCTAGTGTCGTGATTTGAAGGTTGTGTGGGATGTTGTATAGCTCTAAAAACAATTGTTTAGATGGCGGAGGGCACACCATCCTCGTAATTGAGGCATGGCACCCGGAGCGCATGAATAGTGGACTTGAACAAGCAGAATATAGGTACAGCTCAGGCTCTGTGTATTTGTGTGATCTATGATTGAATGAGCTACGAAACTACCCATTATCATTCTATTGAGTGTCCTGGAGGAGTCCCACGGCTCGGATTTTCTCTTGTACTCCCTGTACAGCACTGCGAGACAACTCGATCACAACGATTCCGGGCACGTGACCACGCTTGTGATCACATTGGGACATGTCGCGTCGCCGGACGGGGATGCACAGAGCTGATCTGAGGCGTGTAATCTCTCGAAAACACTTCAAAGTCAGAATATTGACAATTGGTTCACTCGCTGGAGGATAGAGCACACAGATATATAAGGCCTAGACTGTAGGAATATTTCACAGCTTCAAGTCCACTGTTCACACGCTCCGGGTGCCATACCTCAATTACGAGGACGATTTGCCCTCCGCCATCCAAATAAGTGTTTTTAGAGCCATACAACATCCCACACAATCTTCAAATCACGACACAAGAGATGATCTCCGCAAAACATGCAAATAATATATTATAATTACTACCGGCGGTATGGAAAGATTCTGAGGACATCATGCCCTGCGGAATTGTCATGTAATTCTGCTCATATAGTTTTCAGAAACGTACGCTGAGAATTGAGGTCAGAACAGCTGTTCTGGCTGAAATGATCAAAAACAGCTCAAAAAGGAAAAAAAAAAAATCGGCCGCGCCCTAAGTTCCGCAAAGAGCTGTAAAGATCACGAGCGGATAGAGATAGGAGTAGAATATCATAAGTTTGGGCGAGTACATACTAGGCTGTGTTTGAAACCGGGTCTTTCATGTTTGCATGCCAATGTACATTGACCGAGGTTGAAAGTAAACTTGCAAGAAATGATGTGTTCGTTGCCATTAACTTACCTTTGCACGACATGTTGTCCTTGTTAACCACAGCTGAACTACGCCATACTATTTTCCTTCTTCCAAAAGTCCTCCTTTTGACCTTGTCTCCCCCGCAGCTTTGTTACCGCTTGCGCCCCAATTCTTTCGCTCTCGTCCCTGACCTTGGTGAATGTGTCTTTACTATCCGCTCCATGATGCACGCGAATCGCGCGCATCTCCCTCCGTCAATTACCAATATTTTCCCAATCAATTCCCAAACACCCAAAAACTGACTGTCTTTCATCCTCAATAGGGGAAGTCAAAGCGGTCAGAAGGGACCGATTATCAGAACGATTATGATGCCGATTCTTGACTGATTAAGCTGACAGAATCGGTCAATAATCGGCAGAACTTTGACCACCCCGATTATGAGCTTTGATTATCCTGCCGTTTCCTGTACATTCAGCGAGTTTGTAGTGCAAGTATACCCCCCGCTTCAATACCGCGCCGATCTTTTGACTCTTTCATGGCGATTTTGAGGTGATGCTTGCCGTAGTTGCTATGAGAAAAGTAATTTGTGAGGGCATTCACAATGACCATGACCTGAAAAGTGCGGATTTAGATCATGCCGACTGTGGGATTCAGACGGACCTTGCTGAATGCCTTGATTTTCGGCCAGGTCTTCGAGCCAAGAACCAAATCCTTCGCCAGAAGATTCAACTGATGACAGGGATCCGGGCAGTTAAGTATCCAGGGAAATTTTACGCAGATGAGAGCGCGACATTTCTTCACATTCTTGGTGGTGTCCGAAACAACGAGAGAAAAGTTTGTTGCAATGTAAAGCGCCAAAACCTGCGACGAGTCAGGGAATAATATTCGATGAATGAAAGCAGCTCACAGCGAGCAGACGGTTAAAAATATTCTCTGCACTGGTTAAAATGCCCGTTAAAACAAGCCCTTCGACCAGAAAAGACATTCGATTCGGTGTGGTGATGTGAACTGTGTAGATTTCGTCGCCCTTTTTACTAGACCAGCCGTCAAACGACAGAGTAAGGTGTATAAACTGTGCAAGGAAAACTTTGAGCAGTTTGAGGACGTAGGCAGTTTCCGCGGCAATATGCTTGATGAAAAAGGAGGACCGGTCGAGAACGGCGTAACTGGGGCACCTAGAGAACTATTAGAAACAGATTGAACTTGAAGGTGGATTCACAGTACATGGCAAGACAAAAATCGATAAAAAATCCGTTGTCAAGAAGAGGCTCCCTGAAACCCGACACCGCGACACAGCGGCTAACGTTCATCAAGTCCGACACATTCCAGAAAGTCCGACACATGGGTCTGATTGTCTTCCAACTCCGACACATCGCCAAGCATGTATTAGCCTTGAGCCGGCCGAACACCAAATTGGGGTTCCTTCTTGCTCTCGATTAGGAAACTTCGCCGGATGGAGCACTCCGCCTGCCGTGTTTAGCGATCGGCAATGGTCGCACACCCAAGTAAACACGGCCATGTGACCGCGACGCGACGCGTACAGCAGCGTAAGTTTCCTTAGGACGATGTGCCCTCCGCCATCCAAATAAGTGTTTTTAGAGCCATACAACATCCCACACAACCTTCAAATCACGACACAAGAGATGATCTCCGCAAAACACGCAAAATAATATATCATAATTACTACCGGCGGTATGGAACGATTCTGAGGACGTCATGCCCTGAGGAATTGTTGTGTGATTCTGCTCATATAGTTTTCAGAAACATACGCTGAGAATTGAGGTCAGAACAGCTGTTCTGGCTGAAATGATCAAAAACAGCTCAAAAAGGAAAAAAAATCGGCCGCGCCCTAAGTTCGGCAAAGAGCTGTAATTGACAATGTTCCTGTCGTCGTTTTGTGCGCCCCCGACGGGACCCAAAAGTTCACTGCGCTTCTTTCGGAGCTTATCCCTGCAGCTATCAAGAACGACTCTCCCATTAAAGGTGAGCCATTAAATCACCCGATTTCGCATTAACGAACCTTTTAGAGCGTGGTGGGCACATTTACCGCCCGAACATCCGTGATGATCCCACCCATCATAATATCGATAAGATCGACACTTTGCTTTTGGGAACCTCCAGCGCCTTGAAGCCTAAGCAAATGAACGAGTACACCTTGCGCACAGCCAGTGATGGTTCATTGATCTGCGATGTATTCTGGGATCAAACTGCCCACGTGGGTAGTGTGGCGGTAGACGGGAAAGAAGTTGGTTCTGAGGGCCCCCAGGTGCGCACAATTGCGATATTCTAATATTTCTCTCATTCCTCTTGCACCTGCAGGCGGAACATCGCGAAACAGCTGCAGGAAATGTAAACTCCGAGGGTACCAAGGTACGTTAGCTTGCACATTCTGTTCATTAATTCATGTGTCATTGCCAGCTGAAACACCCCAAACACCCCATCGCGGCTGCGGAAAATGCGAGCGCAGAGGGTCCCAAGGTGCGCTCAATTTTATTTTTGTTCTTGCTCGAGTTCATTCTGTGAGAACAGGCTGAGCGGCTTCAATTCACGGGGTCGGGGCCGGATGTCCCTGTCGAAATTGCTGCTGATCGTGCAAAGAATAATCCGATGCACAAGAACGCTGCCCCCGGCCTACAGGACAGTTTTTCTCGTTTCCTTCATAAAGAAGTGAGTCGCGTGGTCCCAGGGCTTCCTGGCTACAGGGAGGATTGGGCACGTTGTGTCCTTGCTGGTCAGATGTTGGACTGCTTCCTAAAGCAGAAGAAAGCCTTCGCGTTTCTTGCCGGATGGAGTCGTACGCAAGGTGGTTACGTCGTACCGAAAGGTAAATCCAATTGTTTGAACACTTCCGGCATTACCTGACACTAAGACTGTGGCCAGTCCTCCTCGGGGTTGATTTACTGGCTCCTTTTTCAGGATGCTATTTCGCTGGGCAGACGAACATCTGTGAAATGGGTGTGGGAACGTAATTCTATACGTCCTATCGGGATTGACACCATACGGCCGACTCGGACGGCGTGCAGAAGGCAACAAGTGGCGTACATTTGAGCGACGGGTAGGCACGAGTGCGCATGTGTGAGGCGCCAGCGTGCCTGATTCAGGAGGCGGGACAGACGGCTACGCGAGTAGCATATAGCAGTGACATCAGTCCGCCTGCCCGATCCGGCAATCACCGGCCATCAGACAAGCGTGGTGCTCACGCTTTCCATAGAAATGAACTCACCATGGATGGTGGTCAAAGTGCACTTTTACGTAATAATTCCCTACATATTTCGGTATTTTTTTTCCGCTACTTATTCTCGAGAAAAGGGGTAATATACAGCGCATAAGGGCGAGCAGAGCAGAGTGGTAACTTAGCAAGGAACCAAAAGATGGCAAGACAAAGTAAGATGCATGGAACTCGCATTCGCAGCGCGGCTGGTGCCAGCACCTTGACACTTCTGAGGCTGAGGCCAACAATTCCAATTTTTCAAGTGAAGAGAAGGCCGTACCCAATGAGACAAGAAACCATTTGCAACTATTGCCCGCTTTCCGCTGGCGAACTGTCCCCGAGCCCCTGCGGACCTCCGGCTGCACATACACCAGTATGGAACCTGATAAGTAGATCTAGATTTAGTACATTAACACAGATCACAAAGAAGTCACTTGACCTGGACAGCTGTGGGGCAAATTCTGACCCCTGGGTGATGCTTCGAGCGACAAGCCAGATTTGCGACTAGTTTGAGAATCTATCACCGTCATTGTGGTGACCTTCAGGCGATGTTTAATTTTGCGATGTACAATGAAATTGAGGGACGTGGTTAGTGAATATATCCGACCTGTAACAGTGAAGGATGTGACAAAAACTAAGCAGACTTGAGGATGTGAGCAGTTAGCAGTGAGGAGAAAAGCGCACGTGTGGAGGTGACTCCACCCAACAACAGTGATAACAGCGCTGTCGTGAGTGTTCTTCTATGAATTCCATCAATTCTGCCGCAATTTTCTGACTTTATTCAGCGAGGAACCATTTCCAGAATGGTGTGCATGTTGTCGCAAAACTTCAGAAGCATTTTGCAGCGCCAGATTGTCTATCCTCATACCGACTGATGGCAGCTTGCGGGCAGTTGTCATTCCGGGTTACCCACCCATCATTTCCTCGCACAAAAATCCCGGCAGCTGTGGTACAGAAGTACCAGAAATGCATCGAAGCCACCGGTTCTGTCGGAATTACGACCCTCCGAGTGGACAAAGGTCCCTACCCTATGAGGCTGTGTCTCGGCATCTTCCGGTGGAAGCCTCTTGGTCACGCTTGCATGGCCTGAGCCCAAGGTGCTCTCAGTTGAAGCCAGGAAATACGGCCTTAAGCACCTCACTTTTGCCCAGAATTTATTGGGGCACGCAAATAAGATTGTTCAATGTATCTATGGTACTTGCATTAGTAATCACCGAATCGTCCTTTCAACAACGAATGGTGTGATTTAGCTGACAATGTTGCGGGACATTTGACGGTGACGATCTGTTGCACAATCAACACTTGGGCCTTCTCAAAGTCACGGGAGATAGCTGCCCTCTGTTTTGAATTCAGGCTCTTGGTATCTTCTTTCTGGATGTTCTTTCTTGTGTCTGATGAGATGTCGTAATTGGAACATGCCCCACTGATATTTTCTTGGCTCTGGACAGCAATAATGGGCTGATTCTCCTAAAACAAATGATGTGGTCCCCAGCTAGTTCCGTAGGGTCCAGCAGGAAGCGCGGTTGTGCTCGTTGTTGGTCCCGGTACGTGGATAGAAGAATTCCCAGGAATCCCAGCATGGTCCTCCCTCGTTTCACATGATGAGTGTCGTGGCGGCAAAATTTTCAGTATATTTCGTAAGTCACACATGATGTCTAAGGCCTTAGGTCGAGAATTGGTCTCACCTAGGCCTTAACCTAAGGCCTTATTTAAGGCCCAAGGCCATAGGTTCAATCTAAGGCCTTAGGTCTTAGGGCCAACACTGATTTCAGATTGACCCCTGCGAAAAGACGCTGGAAGCGGAATCTTCGAATAGAAATATCGAAAGTGTTCGCCCTCCCGCATTGCAACGAAGCAGTACAGGTCCCGAGACTGCTTGCTGACAACGCCCGGGGGGTGACTACGACATAAGGTGGAGAGCGTGGGAACCCAGCACCCTTACATAAGCCATTCTGTCACGTTCTTATAACTATATCAGGAACTTTCAAAAAAATATTATGGCTGCTAGGAAATGTGCTAATTGACCATGTTATCACTTCCTAGGAAGCAGAATATTTAAAAAGACATCCATTCCAGAGTTATAAGCACTTTTTTCCTCCGCGCATTTGGCGCGGTTTCGGAAAACGAACCCCGAACATTTGGAACGATTATGTAATCAATCACATGATCGGTCCGGACATCCCGGCGCCTCTCGTTGCAGCCTCGTTCAAGTCGCATTTTTGGCCCTCTCCTCTCCCCTCCATCTGCACCATGCCCAAAGCCAGTAAAAGCAAGAAAGCTAGGCAGGACAATCTTTCCAAGGCCACAGCAGCTCTCACTCTGAAGAGATCACAGACTAGTACCCCTATTCCAGATGACCTGGCTCAGATCTCTTCGGAATTGGACTCCCCAGCTCAAACCTCCTCAGAATTGGATGTAGCCTCTCTAGATGACACTCTTAGCTCATGGGATCTTTTGCTTGGAGATGAACTTCCTGATGTGGAATGCACAGAACTGCAGGAAAATAATGCAGATGAAGAGGATATGGAACTCAATTCTGCAGCTGCTTTGGATTCTTTTGGGGAATTTCTGGTCAATGCTCAAAAAGCTGCTGAGAAAGCAGAACTTTTGCTTGAGCAGGAAACTGGGAGAAAAAGAAAGAGAGGAATTTACACAGGACATTCTAAGCAAACTCTTTGGCACCAGAAACAGGCTGAGCTCAAGTTGAGGAATCAGGGCTACTCAGACATACAAACTCTCTTTGGAGGTGCAGGAAAAAACTTTCAGAACCCTCAACCAGCAATGAAATCACAGAGATTTCCTCAGACTCTGAGAGTGATTCAAGCACATCTGTAGTTGTCGAAGATTCTGCAAATATCGCAGTCAGTTGTAAAATTTTCCATTCTTTAATGACACTCATGTTTTTATAGTCACCTTCTCCTGCGATCATTGATTCTTCCCCTGCTGTAGAAACTTTCATGGATCCTCTTAATTTGGCTCATGTTCATCTCAAGGAATTGCTTGAAGCAATTTCTAACAATTCTCCTCCAACTGACAACAGTCCTGAGAGTCTTGCTGAGAATGCACTATCCTCCATCCTCTGGTCTATTCCCCTTTACCACCCCGTGATAGGCGTGATCTTGGGAATAGCACATCCACAGGCACTCCGGAAAATCCGCTGATTCGGGGGCTCTGATCAGGATCGTACGCACTCGGGGGAGGTGGCGCACCAAATGCGGGACCACCCGGCGGACCGAACGCTGAGGGCCCAGCCTGCCGCATGCGCTCGAGCTGAATCTGTCGGTCCATCATGGCGAATTCGTGCTGACGCTGGCGTTCGGCTTCTTGCTGCTGATGCCGCATCTTCTGCATCTCCAACTCGGCCTTCGTCTCGTACTTAGTTTTGGAACGAGTTGTCTTCTCACGCTCGCGGACCTCCACGAGTTTAAGGCGCTGGACGCGATCCTGGGACGCAAGTGCCTGGATTTGCTCATGTGCGGTTTTGCGCTTAGTACCGTGGGAGGCGGACGCGGCAGCCGGTTCGGGTTTGACGCGAGCGGCAGGGGTCTTCGGAGTCGGGGCAGGCGATCCACGGAGGGGGGACGAGGAACGGATAGAAATAGATCCGTCGTTGTCTTCCTCGCCCGATTTACCCCAACCAGAGCTGGCGTCCGAAGTGTCGTCGTCATCATAACCGGAGTCCGAAGCTGTACGCCGTTTCGATTTCTTGGCCTGGCAAACTTCAGACTGAGACTCAGACGGAGCACAAGTTCGAACACGCACCTTCCCATTTTTTTTATCGAGAACACTGAGATCGACGCTGGTCTGGCTATGTGATAGAGCACTGCGATCGACGACCGGGCTGCTTCCCATGAGGGCATGCATCCGCTTGTACCATGGGAATTTTTTCTTAATCAAATCTAACAAACGTGGGTTAGGACACGATGAAATGATGGAGAAACGGACACACCCCATATATTTTCGATATTGCTACCAGTCTCAATCTCGCCCTCGCGGTTCTCAGCAACTAGGCCCTGCCCGGTCGATCCTAGTTTGTCGCGGTGGTCGCGGTAGGATTTTTTGAGGCTATTTTCCATGAGTTTCAAACTACATTAAATAAACTTGTCACGCATGGACTTGCTAAACGACCATGCATCGGGCTATCAAAATCCGATGACTGCCGCAGAGTCAAAAGCCAAGTACGAGGAGATTGGTTTGAGGCCCGTCTACTCACCATTTTGGGCTGTGTTACCCAGTGACATTTTCCAGTCCTTCACCCCCGACCGCCTTCATCAACTTCACAAGGGTGTTTTCAAGGACCATCTCGTCAAGTGGTGCACAAATATTGTCACCACAAAGGAGGTCGATGACTGCTTCTGGTCTATGCCCTCTCATCCAGGTATTCGACACTTCAAAAACGGGATATCAACGGTTTCTCAGTGGACAGGAGCCGAGCATAAGGCAATGGAGAAGGTTTTCATATCTGTTGTGGCTGGAGCGGCTCCAGAGCAGGTTCTCAGTGCTGCCCGTTCGGTCCTTGATTTCATTTATTGTTCCTCACTCCAGTCCCACACCACTGTGACGCTAAATGCCCTCACTCAAGCGCTCGACGACTTCCACAAGTACAAAGATTTTTTCCTCGAGCTCAAAGCCCATTGTCCTGGCCACTTCAACATTCCCAAGATCCATTCGATGGAACATTATGTTTATCTTCTACGTCTGTTCAGCAGTGCTGATGGATTCAACACGGAGAGCCCAGAGCGTCTCCACATCGATTATGCCAAGAATGCCTACCGAGTGTCCAACAAGAGAGACTACATCATTCAGATGACTCGGTGACTTCGACGCCAGGAGGCTGTCGACCGCTTCACGCTATACCTGGACTGGGAGCGCAACGGCGCCTACAAACTAGATGAAAGTGTCCAATGCACCCCCTATACACTGCCTGTAGTTGCAGATGCGGAGGTTGTGGCCCAAAATTGTCCAACTCTGCCTTGATGATTTTGTTGAATTGGAATGACCACAAGATTCGGACCCAACGTGGCAAACTCCTGCCATCCGGCGTCTCTCCCAACTACATCTGCGACTTTCCGGAGCGATTCGGTCTAACCAAATTTGGTGAACCAGCACCCCAACATTTTGTCGATGCACTCCGGCAGAATATTCCGAAATCCCGCGAAGAATGTTACAGGTGGGTATCCGATGATTTTGACACAAAGGCTTGGGAGGTTTATGGGGAAATTGGGAGTCCAAAATTGATTTTGACAGACGGGTGGACGATATTTTGCCAAATGCTTCCTTGCTTTGATTGACCGTCAAATCTGTACTGTGTCAATAGTATTGAATGTTTGGAACTCGGGCCTAAATTGACAGATTGTGGAGGTCTCAGGTGCTTTTGACACTGGTAGGGACGCGCCGAGGATGCTGTTATGGATTATACGATTCATGGCTCCAATAGACTCTTCGTACTTCAATTATGCTTACAAACTACCCTTACAACCAATTTGATGATTATATTTGATCCTCTAACTCGTAACGAGACTACTGTGAGCAAGTGTTGAACACCAAACTGACATCAATTCCAAATTGATGCGAGTTGATGCGACATCAGAAGGTTCAACTTGATGGTGAACCTGACTCGACGACGCCTACTTAGTACTTACCCGTTGATCAACATATTAAATGACTTGGGATTGGGCCTCTTCGAGGCGGGAGCTGAACCTTTAGGTTCAAGTCTCACCAGATCATTCCTTAATGCGATGAGATTGGCGATGAGTTTTATTTGGAGGCGTGACCGGGCCGGGTTGCTCCGGCATAAAATTTGGCACAAAGTGTCGGTTTGAATAAATTCATAAAAGATGGGGGGTTTCACTTGGGCCACTGTTGTGCACATTTCCCACTATACGACCGTCTACACTGTTGCACCGGTTCGGTTTCTAGAGCTCCCGGCCATTGGCCTGGACACGGTAAAATTCACTAAATATATAAGATCATTGGTATTACGGAAAGTAGTCATTGTTTTCTAATGGATAAAGCAGGTCCATTCCGAGGAGAATGATGGAAATGAGAGCGCAAAATGTTGTCTCAACTTTGACTCAGCTTCATTTCAGTTCTTATTCTCGTAGTTCCAGCGGGGTTGGTGACCATGGCCAAGCCGGCATCCGAAGGGTTTCGGGTCTACTAAAATTGGAACCCGTACCCGTACCCGGGCCGACCCGACCCGGAAACCCGGCGGGTTGACCCGTACCCGTGCTCAACACTAGGCCCACCTGCGCACACTTTCAAAGGAGCCGTTGCAGGAGACGATGGAGATGGAGTATTACCAAAAGTTGGTAAACCTCCAGGACGTCGAGTAAGTCCCTGCAATTTCTTTTCATCTGCGTGCCATCTGATTTATATCCCTTACCTTAGAGAGCGCGTGTAGGTCGCGCTCGGGGTCGCGTTGCCCTTTGTGCCCGTTGAGGGGGATGCCGCCTACGCCGCGGCAGTCAAGTCGACGCGGCATATCGAGACGCAGCGTCGACATGCCCTCGAGGTCCATACGAAGGTGCTTGCCGCGGTGCACGACTTGGAGCTGCGGCTGGGGACGAAGCGTTGGGTCAGCGGGGATGAGAAGTGGGTCACCACCGCGGCGGTGGTCAGCAGGCGCCACTACCAGCGCGCCCTCGACCGCCTCGAGGGGTTGATCATCGCGCGAATGTTTGAGCTGGGCAAGGTGAATATGTCCGGCACAGGTAAGTAACCACCGCTGCTTGATGATTGAGGACTCACCCGTTTGCTGCGCAGGGTACAAGCTCCGCAAGCATATCGCCAAAGCGCTGCAAGCGCGCTCGAAGGCTGTCAAAGCCGCGATCATCAAGTACAACGACGCCGCCGAGGCGATGACGCCGCAGAAGCCCTCCCTCAATTGGGAGCAGGTGGTGGAGTTCGCGTTCCTGTCGGACTTCGACCTCCTGCGCGAGGGGAGGGAGGATATCCGGGAGGAGCCGTGGGCTCTGCCATCGGGTCGAGTCGCCATGGACCAGCACTTCAAGCTGCTGCGCGCCGACGAGGAGATCCAACGGCTGAACCTCGAGATCCCCGTTTGAGCCCAATTTCTCGCTCAACACACTGTGGACACGGTGTAAAATGAGTAAAGATCGCTTTTTAGAGCTCAATACATCTCATAAATATGCTGTATAAGCTATCAATTAATTTTTGCGCGCGCGTTTTCGACTTCTCCGGCCGGAATTTTCCCGACAATCGTCATCGCAATACCACTCCGTGGATGAATCGGTATCCTTGGCTTTGATACCCACACAGCAGATATGTGCCTAATTTCAATTAGTGTGGTTTAGCAACGCTATAGTGTAAAGAGACATACCTGTGAATCACAAGCTGGTCCCGACACGTTACCATAGGAATATACGCGTCGACCACCATGGCCATAACACTTCTATAGGCAAGGGACCGGCACCCAATCCTCGAGCGGTTCCACAACGACTGGGCCACGGAAGAGATGGTAAAGCAGTATATCGCGAATAGGCGCAACACCGCCTACCGGCGTGGTGACCTCGAAGTTCCTGAGAAATACAAGTACTTGAAGGCAAACACAGCCAAACGGGACCCTTCCGCGCCCCGTGGCAGAAAGGCCAAGGTCGCCAAGGTCGCGGTGAAGAAGGCGCACAAGGAGAAGGCCGCCAAGGTCGTGCGGAAGCAGACATCTGGCGCGGCGTCCCGGAAGGCTGCATCGTCCAGCAATTCGAAGACCAAGGGTAAGAAGAAAGCGGCGCCAGCGGTTATCGAGAGCGAGGACGAGGACGAAGAGATGCCCGAGTTCGAGGGCTCGGACGACGACAATTAAAGGTACGTGGCGCCTCATGCCCACGATCAGTCGATGTTGACATCCATTATGTAACAGCGCTACTTCCTACCTCACGCACACTCACCTCAACGAGTCGACCGCCCGAGCTCGAGCCTAGTGCCGGCGCCGAGCCCTTGTTGACCTTTCTTTCCCCCATTCACATATTATATTTACACCCTAATCCCTTGTATGTCACCGCCCATGGGCACCATTCTGTCCCAATCAATTTATATGTTCCTTCGTTCTACCTGCCTACGGCTGAATTTGAGCGGTATTGAGATGATAAGTAGCCTGTAAGACGTTGAGAAACAGCTAGACCTAGGTTGGTCCTAGGGGTTATAGGATTTAATCTACGATAGGTTGATAAAGGTTAGTGTTGCCGCGGTCAGGTTCTGAACCGCGACTGAACCTGAACTGAACCTGAACCGAACCAAAAGTCTGGTTCAGTGGCACTGAACCGAACCCAAGGTCCAGTTCTGGGTTCGAAATTTTTCAGAATTTCCTGAACCCACCTGAACCGGTTCGAACCTGTGGTTTTACCACGCAACCAGAGCAAATTATAAGAAAATGTGTTTGAAAAAGTAATTAGCAGGCTATCATTACCCTCTTTATAAAATTACGGGTGTCCGTCTGAAGCTTTTAAACTCCGCGTTTGGGTCGTTCTACCCGAAACTTTGGAGGCGCCCGTGCATTCTTTCTTTAGCCAGTGGGAGCGGGCCGTCGAGCGCTTGTAATTATATGAGTTCTGGAAGGTCATCTGAGTCGTACTCGTGTTCTTCACCCGTACATCTGAGCCACTTATCACAACTGAAATGGATGCGTCCACGCTTACGACCCTGAGTAGATGTGTCAACCGGAAGCGCCGCGTACAACGCTGCCTCGCGAGCTGCTGTCTGGGCCAGGCGACGGGTCATGGTAGTTATGAAGCCCTGTCAGAAGATCAGTTACCCAAATGTGATACATTTCGGAAAAACTCACTTCAAGAGAGCAGGGATTTGAGTCTGAGTCTTTGGAAATAAAGAATAATATCTTCTCGCTGCAGGCGAACTGGAGGATGTACAATTGATCGACGAGCTTGATGTCAACGGCCCTAAGCAGCTTTAACAAGACAAACATCCGGGGGCGCAGCACCGATGGTGTGAAAAGCTCCCAACGGCTGATGTGAATCGTTCGAGGTGAAAAACGGGTCGAGATTCCCTGATCAAACAGTAATCAGTATTGCGAAAGGGTTCGGCCAGAAAAAAAATACACATACCGCGTTGTCGTGGGTAGTGTACCCGAGGTACTGGGTAAGAGTTTGAAACTCGGGGGAATCGAATGCGTGCAGAGCCATTGAGGAAGGAAAGATACTCTTCTGGTATTTATATCGAGACCGACACGAGATAGGGGGTCATGTCACATCCGTGACATTACGTGTCCTGTCATTAACCACCACCCCGCCCTAGCTGCATAACTCGTCTTTGCATGTTTTACACGCTGTTTCACCTGAAATTGCCTATCTTTCAACGCCCTAGGTCGCGGCGGACCTCTTACCGGTTTGATTCACCGTAATGTCTCTGACAAACCCCCGACATCATTCGATGCGTGCTGGCGACTTTCAGTGATATTCAAGCTGTTTTGTAACGGTTCCTAGTGGTAGCTGAGTCAGCTACCACCCGTCCGGCTTTGCGACGGGTCGACGGGCCGTCACGACGGGACGGGACCCGTCCGTTCAGTACTTCAGTGTCAGGTTTAGACGGCCGGGTACGGGACGGGTGGACCCGTCAACGGGGCACCCGTTACCCGTCCGTCGACGGGTTGACGGGTCAACCAAAGACAGGGTCAACCAACGACGGTAGGTAGAATATAACTAAAAGGAAAATGGTAAATTCTAAACAGGACATTTTCTGTGTCTATCTGGGGCAACTAGGGACGACGGAGTTCTGTGGCGCATAGTGAAGGCGGTGATTACGGCAGGCTTTCCATCCATCCGCCAGGATGAATTTCAACTCTGGGAGTAATTTTGTGCTTCCCCAGCTGGAATATAACTGAAAGGAAACTGACAAATTCTGAACAGGACATTTCTGTGTCTTTTGTGTCAAAATCCCACAACACCTTGCTTTACTCTCAATTTACCCGTCAAAGACGGCCGTCACCCGTCGACGGACGGGACCCGTCCGTCGCGCTACCTTGGAGATGATCTTGACGGACGGGTGGGCCCGTCCCGTGCTCAGCGACGGCCGTTTTTGCGACGGCCGTCCCGTCGGATGGACGGGTGCAAGCCCTATAGCTGACCAGTTTAGATGACGTTTGGCCGGTTGGGAGCGGCATTCGTGTGGTATATCGTATAAAAACCAGCGAGCTGGCCTTCTACCCGCCGTAATTGTCATGCTAATTACTGAGCCGACCGCCGCTCATGCCAGCTGCACCACGCGTTTGACGCGTCATTACATCTGAAACAACTGCGGTCACTATGCTCTGTGTCCCGGGGCACTTTTCACCGGCGATTTCAGCGTAATCTCCCTGACAAACCCCCGAAATTTTCAGGCCTGTCGACGACTTTTGAAGACTTTCTGGCCACTCTGGAACGGGGCTCTTCCGGTAGCTGACTACATTGAATGACACTCTGGCCTCTCTGGCGCGGTATATGGCTTAAAAACCAGCGAACACTGGCGCGCCGCAATAGAGTAAGTGTCATATACATGACGCTGTTTTCAAGTGCGTGAAAGATGGTGATTTGCCTTAAAATTCGACAATCCTACCTCACTCGTCACTCGGTCCCCCATTATGTCTGATCAGTGTGCAGTAGGCGCTGACGGCAAGCTTCTCGATGGAGGCTCCCCCAAATGCGACACTACGACACACCTGTCAAGCTTCAGAAAGGCGGACACATATCTTAAAGCCCGACACATTGCCTTGCCGCTCACCGGTTTCGACACATCACCAACCAGATCGTTCTCAAGCTTAGCATTTCCGACACAGTATGCAATACCACTGCCGGGGCACGGCATGGTGCCGCACAGAGCCGCGTCGCGCCGCTAAGTAGGATGTCCTCACCGCTCGACCCGAGCCTTCGACGTGTCGTTCCCCAGCGCACACCAAGGCCGCGGGACAGCACCTCACGTTGGAATATTGGGTGGGGGGGGGGGAGAATGGGAAGGAAAATGGTGTAGGGAGATGAGAAATATGATATAAATATAAGTACTCGCCAGCCACCCATCCAACACGAGAATAACGCGGTTGCGCGCTCGAAACGAAATCGAACACTCGGTCACATGACCCTTTGATGTGCGTCGATGAACATGACCCCCAGGCGGCGTGGTGCTTCACAGTACTCATATGGTGAGATTTGGATAGCAGAAGTTGATTTGATCGAATAATAGAGGTTGATTTGATCGAATAATAATTGTCAGAGGGAGAGTATAAGAAAGAGTGGTTGTCAACACTGGATAAGAACTCGCATGCAGGGTACAATGTGCTCCAATTTGTTACGAGGTTATCTCAACAACTTCTGACCCCAGGTTTTGTACAAACAACAGCCAGAACAGATCCTTCCGCCACATAGGTGTCTGAAAACCACTCCATTCAACGGTGAAGCAGCAATTTGAAGTCCCTGGAGCGGCAGTTTGAAGGCCGAATCCAGCTCCATAATTATGAGGTGTATCAGAATGGTCCGTTGGGGGGCCAACTGAGAGGAAAGAGGAGAAAATTGTCAGCTCATCAAGCACATCGACAGCGTCAAGCGCGTAGACGAAACATTGTATGTGTACTTCACGTTGTACGTGCCGCTATGCATTTCCGCGTCTGCCTGCCTTCAGTTTTTAATTTGCGAACTCATGCATACAGGTGAGCACATCCGGAAAGATTCCAATGTATGCACAGATAAATTAGTGCCACCGATTGCCAATCTCGCAGCTCATCAATTTCTACGAGTCCAACCTCCGCCGGAAAGAAGCCGACCGTCACTGAGTGCTGTGCGCACTTCTCCTCCCATCTCTTTTCTTTCCCTCGGTCCACATCTAGTACTTGCCTTCCATTCATTTTTTGCGACTTTCTGCTATGCCATGTCATGTACAAGAGGAATTATTACCAGACGCTTGTGTTTTGGTCGGTTCAAATTGGTGCCACTTACAGCCACGACAACCAGTACAGACTTCTCTTCCCTCGGCGTTCTTGGTTTCCTGAATAGGGCAGCCACCGACCTGGCGATCTGACCATCCCAAAACAGCGTTGGCTCTACAGGAATCCATCCCTAACCGTGTCCTTTGTAGAAAGGAATTGATCTTGTAGCAACTTATTGTCGACCACCATTTTTCAACAATTCATAAAGGAAGGAATTTCAATCCAATCCGATGCCTGGTACATGGCAGCCAACTGGAAACCAACCCAAAGCCGGCGATGGTCCTTATGTACCAGAATAGATAAGTCAAGGAGGACGCAGAAATGAAAGGATCTGTACCTTCCGGTGCAGTCATCATTTCAATACCTTCGAGCTCGTCCTGAATCACAGCCGTTTTCTCGGGTCTCTTCGGCCGGGTAGAAGCACTGCCCTTAATATGAGCACTGGCGACTGTGGAGGATTGAATCAATTCAATGAGAGAAACAGCAAGAGAACAGAGTACCAAGAGATTTGGTCTTGCTCCTCTGCGTTACGCGAACCACGCCAGATGAGCTGGTCTGCGGTTGCATTAGATGTATCGAATGCGAAGGATGTAGCAGGAGATAAGCATACCTTGGCCTCGGCCACAGCGATGGCAAGCTGAGCCCTGAGCTCCGCGATCTTCTTCTGTCCTGTGTGCGCCTGCTGAGCCTTCTGAATGGCACTGGTGTGACGCTTCGTATTGCGTGCAGTGCGATGACTCAATTCGTTGCGAGAATTAGTCATAACACCGCTTTCGAGGGATGCTTTGAACTGCTCGCCCACGGCGCGATCAGCTTTCGCCGCCCTACAAATTCAATCAGTGACCAAATTTGAAAACAACTGCGTATCGAAACCTCAGGATGCATTCCCTTGCATTGAATCCAATCCCAGTTTGCGAGTTCGTCCAGTGATGCTGGGTTTCATTCCCGTTCGATGTAAATGGGGTCGTCAGCCAGTCCTCGTGTGAGAGACCGGACAGACACTCGAGCAGCCCTGGAAGGATCCATTTGTGGTTGAGCTTATGGTTCCACCACGCTATGAGCGATGAGAGATGTAGGTGCAGGCTGTATTCGAAAGTTTGAGACACGACATACCACTTATTGTGGCAATGTTGAGCGAAAAGACCCAGTCGCTGAATTCTTGCACGTCCTGCGGGGTCTTGAGGGATACAAAACCTTCAAATCGTTTCCATTGATCCTCGTCGACGTGAGGCTTTACTGCTTTCTTGAGACCCCTGTGGGTACGTCAGCGACAGGAAAGCGAGTAAATGTGAACCACCAACTCGATCGCATGCCGGCGGCATACTCGGAGTACCTTCATTAAGAATTCATTCACCGTGGGTCGATTTGCGGTGTCCATGCGTTTGATGAAAGAACGTGCCATTCCGATCCAAGGGGCTGATTCCATATCTCCAGAAATCGTTACCAGCCATCCCTCCGGGTCCCACGCCTTGAACGCCAGCTGCTTCCCCGTTGCAGCGAAAAACGCTTCGTGGATTCTGTCCCAGGCAAATTCGAAAGCATCTGTGTCTTTAGCATCCATGTATATACGACCAAATGTGAACACTATGCGAAGCAGAAATCAGCTCGTTTGTCATCGGAAAGAATTGGCACGCACGTCGGCATCGAACCTGCTCGCTGACCTTAAGGCTCGCAAACAGCTGCTGGTGCACGAGTGGTGCTCGCCCCTTCTGTCGCTCACCCGGTGTCCTGTCCCATGACTGTATTGTATGCGCCGGCATCACTTTTGGTTGCAGGTATGTACCCTCCCAGAAATATTTTCCATCTCAGCGCTTAACTAACTGGATTCAGGATCCCGTCCGCGACGCGGATGGCGCGCGTCCGTGCGCAATTTATGTGGCGGTGTTTACTGATATGCATTTGGGTGGCACCAGGTAGCTAGCTACATGTGCAGCTGGTCGGCAGGGTACTGATATTGCATACCCAGTTGTGTTAATCGGCTTCACTGTGCTGACGTCGGTCTCTTCCCCGACCGTGTCCAAGTGCCTCGCCCTCGGGTTCCTGAGCTGGATATGCATTCCCATCGGCATGAACGTTCTCCTCCCGGTGGCAATCTTTACTGGTTATCAGTGGACGGTCCACCGGATCGAGAAGGGTGTGAGCGCAGGCGAGTTGGTGTGAAATAATGCTTCTGTACCGGACGACTGTTGTTACACACGTATGGTAACGCTTACCTACCTTGTACCTTTGCCATGGAAATGCGATACGTGAGATGTTCACCGGATAAATGATCGCCTGCATCCCGTTCATTTCAAGGAGAGAGTGGCCTGCTCGTATAATTATTTCATTCTCGTGCATTTACAGCTAAGCGCAAAACGATAGACTGTTCTGATACGAGGTTGATAAGAGGCTTTTCATCTGAGAATCTTGAGGGGGGTGGATCGTTTAAGAACAAAGGGCTTCAAATTTGAACCACACGTACCGGTAAGTCCTTGTGCACAGTCAAACGTTGCTGACCTACCCGGATGGGTGTTTGCGCTGTGTGCGTCTAAGTCCACGCAAGTCCGAACTCACATTTGGCGGGTCCACCGAAAATGATGACCAAATGTTCCAGTCGTTTTAGGAAGCTTTGATCCCTTAACCCCGTGATCAAAGTCGCTTGCCTAAAACAGACTGGTAGCGAGTCTACACAAGCCCCTTCTGGCACATTCCGCCGTCATTCAGCTCTACGCCCGATCAGGACAACTTCCGACAGCCGAGGTCTTGGAATCCAGATCCAAACTACCCTCGTGCATGTGTAGACTGGGCTGCAACGCAGTGGAAAGCGTCCACCACATCTTTGTGGATTGTGTGGAATTCGAAGAGTGGCGGTGTGCTGCGGGAGAAGAAGTCTGCTTGCGGACGGAGCGGAAATTGGTTGAAGCTGGCTTATCGAGAGACGAGGACCAACGTGCAATCTTGAACTCAGCTAAGTCTCTCTTCGTTGATGATGCTACCGTTTGGCCCCTCAAAATCTCACAGTATTACTTGGGCCGGATCCCGCACATCAGCGACCATATTAGCCGCGAAATGGTTCCGGACACCGTGAAAAGACGGAAACTAGCGAGCCATCTGTCCGCGGATTGGCATACAAGCGCAATTCGCCTGGCGGGGAGGATTTTCGGGAGCATCCAGCGGACGATGGCTGCGCGCGCGGCATCGTGAACAATCATTCATACATCCCACCACCCACTCCATGGGGGTCAACCGTCATTGAGCTTGTCGAATCACATAGCATAACTGCCTTCGATTCGAGTACAGACAAAATCCGTTTGGTGATAGAGAACATCTATCCTGAAATTCCCTACACCGGCGGGTACGTGCATCTCTCCCATTCCCATACGATAATTTGACGTGGGTCGTAGCCTCGACTCTTCCCAGCCGTCAGGGGGTCCATTTCCCACGCACCCGGGCATGGAGTTCGTTTGCTATGGCGTGACGGCCGAGTTTTCCCTCAAGGTGCGCCAAATTGAAACGGAGCTCGGTATCGAAAATTGTTAACCACGAACGATTATCAGCTCCCAAACTCCACGGCCTTCGACGTCGTCACCAGCGGGGTGTTAGTTCACTCAGAGGAGGGCCTTTCCACCACCGTCGCTTCACCGTCGCTTCAACCGTACCAAACTGGCCCCACCGATGTCTACGACCCAAATACTACGGTCGGACACTCAGCGAAGTCACCCCCGTCGCGTTTCAGATCCATCCAGCCCAAACCCGCGAGGAGGAGCGTTTCCCCTTCCCCCAGGTTCTCCGGTCACGCCGCTGGTGTCTCCATCGTCGCCACTCGCTGATCTTCCTCGGCTCGGCCCTGCGATATTGATCACACCCCCCGCCACATCGTCAGGTCCGCGCGCACCGCCCCCGCTTCGGCCTCGCGCGCAGCGGCGCCTGTCTAGCCCAGAAGCACCCCGTCTTAACCGCGTATTCCCCGCGCCCACCAGCACAACCCCGAATCCCCCCACCGTCGCACGAAAACAACAAGCAGCCATGGATCTGCAGTTCTCCGGTAACCGCGACGCGCAGGAGCTCTCTGCGGCCGATTTTTTCAAAAAGCTAAACATCCTGTACCGCACGAATAACACAACGGACGCGCAGAAATTCATAGACGTCGCCGACCGCTTCCTAGACCAATCGCCCGCCGACAAATGGTACAACACCCTGAAAGCAACAGTTCCCGCGCCCGCATCCACCACCGACTGGCGCGCATTCCAGACCGCCTTCGTCGCCCGGTTCAAGGGAGCCGATCCGGTGCTGAAACCGCGCGCCCAGCTTGAGGCTGAGGTGTCGCGTATGCGAATCAGCATCGGGTCGCTCGCCAAAGGGACCGTCGAGGTGCGCGGGCGTCAAGTCTACGTCCTCGGCGACTTCATCGAACCCCCGATCGTGGAGGCGGACGTGTCGAGGAAGGACGTCGGGCTTTGGGATTTCCACGAAGCGTTGCCGCCCGTACTCCAGGACGCAGTCGGGGCCATGCCCACTAGCTGGTCAGCGATGGTGACGGCGCTGGGAGCCGTACCCCAGATGAAGATAAACATTGCCGTCGCGGATTTCAAGGAGAAAACCGCATCGAGGGAGCAAGTCGAAAATCTTACGAAGTGCGTCGGTGCGCTCCGCGTCAGCCCGAATACAACCCGTACCACCCAGCCCCCTGGGCCTTCCGCACCATCTACCCCGTCCATCCCCGTTGTCGCCGACGCAGCTGCTGCGACCGCCGCGCCGAAGACCCACCGCGGTGCGACGGGCGAGATGAAGGAGCAGCTACGCAAGGTGCTTGAGGCGTGCATGGCAGTAACCCTAGCAGGTTTACTCGAGCACTTGGCTTTGAATTGCCGAACGGGTTTTGAACCTGGTTCAGTTAAACCATGCCTCGGTACGGACTGTGTATGTGTGCGCAGTCCTGCGCAAAGCTGTGATGGCTGTTTAAACATCGGGTGAACAATCCCTGTTTACAGTAAACAAAGATTCGAATACATTGTAGTGTGGCAGATCCATTTTCGCTACCCGATGAGTATGGTGGCGAACCCCACAATGATGTGTAGTAGAGCACGGACTGTACATTCCGAAGTAAGTAAGTTGCCACTGGCAGGTGGTACACGGACAGTTGCCTCTTTGCAAATGTGTCTTTGGTCGAGTGGTTATCTATCCGATCTTGAAAAATCAGCATGAATTCTGCGGTCCTGAGTTCGATTCTGTTGCATGGTATGTCTTTTTATGGACTTCCGTGGGTTATGTTTAACCAGGTTTAATCTCCGTTTGAACTATCTGTTTGAACTAGGTTGAATCTCTGTTTGAACGCGGTGGAGTTAAACCGCCAAACACCGGCCCCACCCGTTTTTGCGATGATTGGTCCATATTCAGTTCTGTAGTAGTAAAATCGTTGCCTCCCGGTTCAGCACCCGCCTCGAAGAGGCCCAATCCCAGTCATAAGGTCATAAACTATATTTGAATACGGTCAAAACGTTGAATTTTGCCGCCCAGAAATTATTGCATCATTGCTGAACCTTTAGGTTTGGCTATGAACTTGGGTTTCGGCCAGTTTTGCTACATGTACAAACAAGATTTAGTCATCCAACATTGGTCACAGCAGTAAAAAAATTAGAAAGGACGTGGTGAGACACGAAAGTACATTTAAAAAAATGTGAATATGTTTGTTCACCCCTCTTACTGCTTTCAAGCCTGTGTTGCAACCCATTTCATTCACAGAAGGCGAACAAATCCTCTCAGTTCAATTTTGGCCAGTAGTCATTTCTGCTTTGTGACCGGGCTGGATCCGAGGAGTAAGTCATTTTTGCTTACACTGTAGGTCCTGCGGCAAGAACCATAGGTGCTGGGTTTGCTTGTCTACAGATGTCATGTTCCAGTCCGCAATCTCGACACATCTCTCTCTGCCAGCGAGATAGACTCACCATACTTAATTGAGACTCATTGGATGTCGGGACACACCCTCCATGCTTTATAGGGCTGAACTTTTATTTTGGTCCCTCATATTGCCACTGTACATCAATTCACAATCCGGCTAAATTTGGTTGTGGTCGCTGCTCACAGAGGCCTCTGTTGACCCTGCCACGGGCCGCCAATGGAGCGCCCGAAGCGACCGAAAGAGCGTGGGGAAAACTCAGCAAAAAAGGTTGGATGTCGAATTGTGGGTGCCAGTGTCACGCGCAAATTTGTTGGGAGTTCAAATGGGTAATTCACGTTGGGTCAATTTTTGTAGGGAATGTGAAATAATGTGATGAATCCCTAAAGGTTCAGCGCCCGCCTCAGAGAGGCCTAATCCCATGTCATGGTGAGTACATACAACATTAGTAGCATAGGTGTTCGCGAACGCCTATTGAATCTTGATGGTGCCGAACGTCTATTGATGGTACCGAACACCTATTTCTTGAGGTGTCATCTATATGCGGTAATGTGACGAGCCATCACATCGCGGGACTTCGGCAGGTTCAACAAGTCCCCCAACATCTTTTACAATATCCCTGGACCCTAACACCTAACTCTAACTCTAACCACTAACTGGAGCCTCTAACCTCTAACTGGAACCGCTAACCGCTAACCCGAACCTCTAACCTGCTTAGTATTCTGGTATCCTTAATCTAGCATGACTCACATAATTTCAGTGGGCCTTGATTGAACTTGCCAGGAATGCGGATAAACAAATCAAGTTGCCGATGAGCTCATCCAATTCGGCACTGCAGACCCCACCTGGGATGAGCTCATGTCAGCCCTGCCCTAGACTCAGTGGTCCTCGAAATACTGCGCCTGCACCCTCCCTTGTGGAAACAACTCAATTGCTGTCAAGTATGAATATTCCTGGATAATTAATCCACTAACATTGATTCATTTCTCAGGCTATAGTCGACAATGTAATCCCAGTCTCCGAACCCATCACTACTGCGTCGAGGCAAGCTGTCAAAAGAAATCACCTTCGCCAAAGGGTCCATCACTGTCTCAATCCAGTGTACGAACAGTTCAGAACTTTTTATGCAAGTATTATCATGAATCAGAGTTCACAGTCCACACCACATCCTACTACTGCAGTGTTTCCAGGATAAAAAACCCCAAACCAAATACTCACTGGCTTGTCGCATTCGGAAAACTTCCATTCTTCTGCATGCATCATTCAATCACGACCTTTATACAATTGTACCATGTCAAGCACTGGGTATGGTACATTTATTAACCAAGAAATAAGTGACACATCGTCGCCGCGCCCCATTGGATCATCAGCTTGCTACCGGTGCCATTGTTTCCCGGGGTAATCCGAGTTGTCATCCGACTACGCAAACACGTTAATATAAATAAATTTTGGACACCACAAAAGCGCTCACCAGAGGTGTGACGAATTGGACCACTGAAACAGATGATCGTCCCTGAGCATGGGTGTGCCGGCTGTTGGTCCCATCAAGACTTCCCAGCTGGATCGTGTTGAATTCATTATCCAACATCTTGTTTCAGACGTGCTGCCGCATATTGAGCCTAGTATAGTGCATTAACAGGAAGCATGAGACGAGAGGATCAACTTGTTCACGTTGCGAGCATACTGTTCACGTATACTGTGGCGGGCGTGAGGACCGAATATGCAAACAACGAAAGCAGTGTACATTTACTGTTGGGGGCAAGGGAGAGGAAGAATCAAAAGGTCTGGCAGTAACAAAAAGCACAGCTCAAGTGCACGGGTATTGGGTCCCCTGGAAATTAAACTTCAATGACTGCCAAAAACACACAGATCTACATTATATGTCGTACACCTCGCTAACGAACCCGAATCTCGCCTCGAACGCGGCACCATCCGGTAGCCCCGTTAAATGTGTTCATGTAGATATCGAACATGCATTCACATCCTCAATCAACTTGTTCACGTTGCGAGCATACTGTTCACGTATACTGTGGCGGGCGTGAGGACCGAATATGCAAACAACGAAAGCAGTGTACATTTACTGTTGGGGGCAAGGGAGAGGAAGAACCAAAAGGTCTGGCAGTAACAAAAAGCACAGCTCAAGTGCACGGGTATTGGGTCCCCTGGAAATTAAACTTCAATGACTGCCAAAAAACACACAGATCTACATTATATGTCGTACACCTCGCTAACGAACCCGAATCTCGCCTCGAACGCGGCACCATCCGGTAGCCCTGTTAAATGTGTTCATGTAGATATCGAACATGCATTCACATCCCCAATGATACATATGGTGCGTGTCGATCCGTGTGTGATGCATCCCAGAAACGCGTCTGGGCGAGCGACGACTAGACTTTCCCACGCTATTTATTTCAAACACCAATGGCGTCCATCATTAACCGGGCCGGAGCCGACCCCGCTGGTGACCAATGCCCCGGGGCGCTACTCACCGATGTCCTGTGCGCTAGTCGCTCTGCTTTGGTTGCTAGTTGCCGTTTGCTTTGGTTGCTACTCACACTTGTCTCGGTTGCTATGCGCTGCATCATAGTTGCTACCTGCCACTACTACCATTCTCCAAGCTGTCCTGCTGCCCCGCCTCCAGCTACTTTCTGCCATGCCGGTGCCACCGCCCACGTCACCTTCCTACCAACACCCACGACATCCCTCCCTCGCCGATGCTGCCCCTCCTCAACTACAGCTCACCTGCCCACCATCCTTCCCAGACGACTTTTGCCTACTCGACCTTTGCCTAGTATTGTCATCCCTCCACTCTCTCCACCCCAACGCGCTTCTGCCCACACCTCACACTAGCACCTGTCCGTCGCTGTCTTCCATGCCCTTGACCTTCGCCATTCTCCCCTCCACGATATCTCCCTCCTCAAATCATTGTGTTCCTGCCACTAAGGCATCCCACGAGTGCACCCGTGGGTGACTCGGATCCGCAATGGCAGGTACTCGTACTCGAAAATGCTGAACTCAGATCCGTGTGAGTTTGTTCCCACGGATGACTCAGACTCGCGGGTTCATTACCCACAGGTATGTGAGTACCTGTGAGTTTATAAACCTGTGGGTACTCATGGGTAACTCATGAGTACTCACAGATAATCTGGCACAATATATAATGATCGGACTTGCTGCTTGGATATTCTATGTACTATCAACATCAATAATATCATCCGTGATTGCAGTGTCTATTCCCCTCCCCTTAGGCCTCTTGGATTTCTCCTTGAACTGAGCAATAACTTCTGTGACAGGGATTGCATCGGGGAGATTGCACCAAGACCCTAAAATAGTTCTCACAGATCGTAAATGAAGTGCATGCAAAGTAGGTCATTGGAGCTTAATTTTGCACAACTAGCTTATCATTTGAAAGGTTGTAACATTGTATGATAATTAATAGTAGCAGTTTAGTCGAAGGATCAAAGCAAATTTAGTTTTGAAATTAAGGCCTGGTGATCGCCGGCCCGAACATCTTGTCGAATGGATTTTGATTCGACAAGATGTTCGGACCGGGGGCGGCGCGGAGAGGAAAGTTGAAAAGACAAAAATCAAACCCTCAGGCACTGCATTCCGAGCCCCCATCGGCAAACCCTGCTGACGTGGGTGGACATCGGTCGACGTGGGCCGACCCAACTGCTGAGGGTCTGCCGACTAGGGTTGGCCGAAGTCGACCGATGTCAACCCACGTCAACAGGGTTTGCCGACGGGGGGACGGGGTTTGCCGACGGGGCCATGGAATGCAGTGAGGGGAGAATCGAACCTAGACTCCTCAGAGGTCCTAGAACAAGTGGATTATAACATAATACCAACTGAGCTAAGTGACCACTGAAACTTGTGAGTACTCGCATGGGTATGTTAGGAACAAAAATCCATACCCAGATTAGTGATCACCACGGGTCGGGTCACCCGTGGCGGGTCGCGGGTACGGGTACGGGTCGACTTTCTCCAACCCGCCTTGACCCGTATGACCCGTGGCCCACCCGTGGCTTTTGCCGGCCAAAAATCAGCTGGATTTAGTCAGGACCCGATTTGCTCGATCGCGGCGATCACATATGTCGTAAATAGTCACTGCACTGAATTGAAAGATGTCGTAAGAATGATGAACCGCGGGAAACGTTTCCGATTGCAGTTTCAACGACATTCAACCAAAAGCCAACCGAGTTCAAGACGTCCAGAGTCCCCGTATCAAGGGCCAAGGCAGCTCAGTCAATTCATTGGCATGGTACTGGGGCTACTGTCAGAGAATACCAGGGGACTGAGGGGGCGTATCCACAGATTCCACACCTGCGAAAATCTCACTCAAATTGACATCAGCGACCTCCGTTTACGTTGAACGGCAATTCTCTCGTGGCCGGCTCCTGATATCCAGTATCCGCAACCGTATGAGCGGTAATACCGGGCGCATGTTGATGTGCCTCGGCAGCTGGAGCCTTCAGGGCTTTGTGGACGACGAAGACACGGTAGCAGTATCGAAGATGCCCGCACTGGAGGAATTATCTCGGAAAGGCAAGGAAAAGACTGTTATTACTGGATTGCAGCGGTTTCAGCGCGTGATGCGAATAGTGTACCCCGGGCTGAGTATGGTATTCCAGAGTTAGTGAACGCGAAAGAGAATTAGTGAGATTATAAATACCAGGTAGGTCTCTGGCCGGGGGTTTTCTGCCCAGGGGCGGACCATCATACTTGAGCAGAGAGTACATGAGATTTCATGCCTTGGAATAAAACACTGGCACCTTAAGTAGAGCTGCATGAATTTGTTAGCGGCCCCTCAATTGCTGATTCAAGTTTGCAGGCAGTGCTGGTGGTGCAGGTACCATGCTGTACTATGGAAACAACCTGTGAATTGATTGTATCGTTCGCCGCGACATATGCAAATGTCGCGCTGAATGACATCATCGCCGTGCCGCAAAATAATATATGCGGTAGAAAGTAGTACTGCGATTGACTGTGAGTGTGGTAATGATACACTGGTATGAGCTGAGGACAGGGAACAAAATGTAAAGGGTACAAAAAGGGTAAGTATGTGTGGAGGAGACGAAAGGAAACTTGTGGAACTGTTTCACCGAAACGTCGCTAAAAAGTGCCCCATCAGCGATCCGCGGGATCCTTGAGCGCTACCAACGTGCTTGTCGCGAGGTCTATAATCCGAAGGGCTTCACCGAGGACGACATGATGTTTGGGCTTCTACTGTTGCGATTGGGAGGCGCGCGCGTGGCGGGAATACTCCATCGTGCAAAGGGATTGCCGGGGCTTTCAACCCTCCGCAAGAACACCGTCATCCGCCCTCTTCGCGCATCGCCAGGAATGCCTACCATCGAGGAGGTTGAAGATAATATCGAGGCGTGCGCAGAGGGCGAGCCAGAGTCGACGGGGCCACCAGTCATTCTTCATCGTAATCTGATGATGGACGAGATCGCCGTCGAGAAGCGCCCACGCTGGGATGACAAGACCAATAACATACTAGGTGCTTGCAGAGAGTGCAGCCACAAGGTGTCCCTTCAGCTTAATACTGCGGCCGATCTTGAAGTCTTTTTCAATTCCTTGGACAACGGCGATATACATCTGGCCAGCGAAGTGAGTCGAGGTTTCAAGATGAAGGCCTCATCTTTCTCACGTCAAGCTAATTCGCGCGTAGGTACCGTGGTTGCATTTGGCGCTCTCTCGAAAGATCCGCGGGTTTATAGCGCTCGGCCTTGTTGCGTGTCCGGAACCGACAAAACGGAGAAGGGACCCGAACAAGCAAAATTCATACGGCAGATCATGGCGGCGGCGAACAACAAGCGCACTCGGGACAATATGACCTACCGCACAATCTGCATCGCATCCGACGGCGAGGCGAAGCGCGGGGCTGCACTTGTCGAGTTAACCATGAACCGTGATCTAAGCCTGGAGTCCCCGATTTACCCCCTTGTTTCCATCCTCCTGCTCATGAATCTCCGTGTCGGTGAAGATGACATAACCGCAGACAAGGACTACCGGCATGTGCTGAAAACGCTGCGCAATGTTCTGATGCGCTGGAAAGGCGTCAAAGTCCTGGGTTGTGTTATTACGCCCGCACTCATCAAGCGCCACCTTCACGCCGCGGGACATTCACAACCACAGGTCAACTCTTTTCTGGATCCAAATGACAAGCAGGACGTCTCGATCACATATCAGCTACTGAAATTCTTGTGGTCTCTGCCGGTTGCACCTCCCGATTCCGACCCGGCCTCTATTCGAATGCGCGAAGCCCTGCGGATGTTTGGCCAGCTCGCATATCACCTGCTATTCCCCTACATATTCATCGACCTTTCGCTCCACGAGCAGTTGGTGCATCTCAGCGCAGCCGCCCATATTCTGTTCATCTTATATTCCGACAATAAAGCCGGCACATCCTTCATGGCCAACCAGACGTACATGAACTTGATGATCACGATCAAGAACGTCTTCTTCTTCTGCGTCGCCAAAACCAAAATCGACATCCCGGACGGCGAATTTTTCATAATTCTTCTTGGCACCGATCGCCTCGAGGGTCTGTTTGGCCTGATTCGGACGGCCGTTGGAACCGATGCCAACTGTGATATCTACCAGTTGTGTACTCGCGCGTCACATCTGACCGAGAGCAGTATCATTCTCGCGAGCCGTCCGCATTGGGACCGCAGCCCACGCCGTCTCCGACTGCCTATGATTATTAATGAGGCCGGCGACATCAGTGCAAATGCGGACCATATCACCCCCGCGGCCTGGAAAGGCGATGTTCATGTCCGCAACGTCACTCTCCTCACCGCCTGGGTACAGGGGAGACAGGTTGCCGAGAAACTCATTCCACATGGGCGCAAAATCCTGGACGATGCTCAACGTTCGGGATACGATATCTTCGCTCCATTTGGTGCCTCTCTCGTCCATTACATGGACGAGGAATCATTCGAGGATTTTGAATTGGACCCTGACCTGCTCCCGGCACGGAACACGGACTCGATCCCAGAACGTGCGGTCACGACTGCAGATCCAGAATCCGCCGCTCCTAGAGAGTCCTCAGCCACTCCTGCAGAATTCTCGTATGATCCCGATGGCGACGTAGAAGACGCGCTTGCAATTGCCGAGCCCGAAGGAAAGTTTTCGGTGCATGTGGAAATCGACGGGAAATTAATTCTCAAGGCGAAAGCCTTGAGTGCGATGATGCGCTATCGCAGGGTTCGATCCTCTACTGATCGCCTTAGACGCGTGGCCGGTGTCCCGAGCTTTAACCCCACCATGGAGGGTTCCGGAATTCTTTCAGACGGTGCACTTGGTGCACCGTCCCTCCGTATTGGAAACCCCGTCGCTCTTGTCGTGTCGTGCGAGGATAAATTATTCCTCGCAGTTGCACAGGTTAATAACCTTACTCTGGCCTCCTCTTCGGTTCCTTCTATCTCCCTCGACATGCTTGTCGATTCTAGTGCCAGGGTATCGGTCCAAATCCTCAGAATTTTACGCGCCACCGTTGCTGATTATCCTTCGGAGAAGCACGATTGGCGCTGGTCGCTTAAATTCGAGGCGACATGCGCCAACGTCCCAGGGAACTTGATTCATCCTATGAATCCCGCAGTATCAATCTTGGTGGCCGGTAAACCTACATATCTATTTGACTCTGCAACACTCATCACTGCGGCGACCACAATTCACGATCAAATGAGACCCGCAGACTTTATGCTCGTGCCGAAGGTTAAGAGGACGGATACCTTTCCGTATCGCAATGGAGGTTAGTTTTTTGATGCCTCTGCGCAACGAGTCTAATGGAGCTTAGGGCGTGCTTGTTTCCTCGTTGAACATGACGGTACGGATCATCAGGGCTCAGATGTGAATCCCGGCATCTGTTCAAAATGCTCTCCGGCGGTTACATTGGAAGCCAATGGACAACGGATACTCGAGCACATGGGTAGCCATATACTTTTCGATCCTACCCACAGTTCTAGCGTCCAACAACCGTGTGGTGCTTGTCTCCGACCGTTTCCGCAGTGCGCCTTACACTTCAAACCTCGGCGTGGCACCAGCGCGGCCCGGCAAGTGGATTGGGCACGTTCAACATGTGGCAACCCTTTCTCTTTCAACATGGCCTACGCATCCGTCTCAAAGGATGCAGACCCCCCCTGCTCTAATGTTCCGGTGCAGTGCTCCCTATGCGAGGAGCATAAGCCCTTAATTTGGACATACAACCTCGCCGCGCATTGGCGCGATGCGCATAATCGCACCGCCGGTCCGTTCACCTACAGGAGTTCCGACAAAAATGCGGCCCCCATCGAGTACAAGATCTCAGCCAATAAATTCAAATGGATGGAAATCAAATGGAAGAACCGTTTCTCCAAGTCCAAGAGCACCAAACCGAAACCTAAACGATCTGTACTGCTGATTTCCGACGCGCACAGGTCATCTATGGCTCTTCGGTGCGTATTTCCCTTTTTTCTAATGTACTCCATCTTACACTCGACGCCGCCGCCGCCGAGAATGGGCTCTCCGAGTCGGCGGCTGAGAATACTTCCATGGATGCAGATCCAATCGTTGTACCGGCCGCTTATGCTGCGCCAGGTCCACTGCCGCCTATTCAGGATGATGAAGATGATTTCGGGTTCGAAATACCTATGGTCCCTGAGCCGGGTCCTATCCCAGAGTTGTATCCCTCGGATGATGAGGATCTGGACTATATAGACGGCAGTGAATTGCCAGAAAGCGGTTCTGGTGTTGACAGCGATTCCGAAGTCCCTCCCGCGGCCAGTCCTCCTGGAGTTGATGCTTTTGTTGCAGATGCCGGATCTTCAAGTTCAACGGTCGTCGCTGCACCCGCAGACTGGGATCGCCCGTTGGTTCCTGGCCAGTCCACCCGAGCTGGACGCAAACACCGAGTATATGATACTCGGTATGGGTGTGACTTGTGCGGGAAAGTTGTCACCGAAGCCGAACGAGCGGATTCCGAACTAGCCGTTCGTTGCACCATGGCGGGTTGCGAGACTGAATGGGTGAGTGATTATTTATTTTGGTGTTTGCGCTCGAACATGAATTATTTGTAGTATCATCGGGGATGTTTTGTGGGCGAGCAGTTCACAAAGACGTGGAAGTGCCCGTCCTGCTTGCCGGCTAAGCGTCATAGAAAGTGATTGTAGATTGCCTCGAGACCTTATTCTGTTTTTTAGTCCTCACCTATTAGCGGAAACCAAAAAAAATGAGCAAAATGGATGTTTTGTCATACTGTGCGAGAACCGGATGGACCGGCCCGCGTCAGGGGTGGGAAACCCCTTCCCGATATGGAAGGAGGGAGGGGGGAGGGGTCGACCTGGCCTCGAAAAAAAGTTTTGTAGGTGATATCTTTTTCTCTTATCGTTGGACCCCCTTGGCTGGATGGTAATATCATCCTTCTTCCTGCGGCCAGCGGTGAACAATCGTGCGCGATAAATGTATTGGTGTTTTGGCCTTTCAGGAAACACACCTCTCCAAAACTGAAACAGATAATGTGAATTATATCTTTGAGAGGAATCTTGCCGTATTTTCGACTATAGACCCAGCAAACCCTGCAGCGAAGGGAGTCGCAATCGTCCTGAATAACAAATGACAAATGTCGGGAATGTGAAAAAGGATGTTGTCATCGAGTGGCGCGCTTTAATGCTCACAGTTCTGTGGCATGGAGAATTGGACCTCGGGTTCCTAGCCGTCTACGTGCCGAACAATTCAGCAGACAACGCAAAATTTCTGGATACCCTGCAGGAAAAAATGGATAATTTACCAGGTCCCGACTTTGTCTGCTGAGACTTCAACATGGTTGAGGAAGCTTTGGACCGCCTACCACATCATAAAGATCCCCTCAATTATGTTTGCATTCAAAAATGCACTCAACCTATGTGACAGATGGTGTCAGACCTACCCAGACTTACTAGACTATACCTTCCTACAAAAACCATCGGGCTCGAAGTCCCGCATTGGCCGAATCTATGTTCCCTATGGATCACTCGTAGACCTATCGGACTGGGAGACAGACGTCTACATGATCCAGACTCCAAGGAGCGCTTCAAACTCACATGTACTCACGAGACCGCCCAAGTATACGGCACAATTTGTCTTGGACTGACACCTATCTTGGTTAGGCTGTTTGTTGCCCTTGCGCTTTAGGTTTTCAGCATGTGCCTGGTCCTCGCTCGATTATTTCAAGCATGGTACTAGTCTGTAGGTTACCGGGCCCAAGTAACCGGCAGCCCTTATTATATAAGCTTACATTTTAGGAACTCACGTGCAGGCCTCCAGTTAATTAGAGTACGTGCAAGACGTGATTCGACGCGATGTGGACATTCAGAACATGTCAAACAAATATTTTGTGCATTAGAAACATTCTTGGATATTAGTTTCTCCTTTCTTCACCGAGTCTTGCCCCCCATTGTCATCATAAGCCTCAGTATAGACTTCTTCCCCCTGGGTGACCATCCATTGCCCAGTTTTCACTTAAAATTTTTGTAAAACACAAATTTGAGTTGCATGATGAGTTACCTGAGTCCTAGTGGACTTGGGGGCTATTGGGAGGACCAATATCGAAGTTATTATGGTTGTAGGAGGCTTAAAAAATGCTGACACAGCCAATTATATTGTTTAAAAGACAAAAATGTGCTGGAACCTACTCAGTTGGGCTCTGATGGGGTCAGTGGCCATTTTTATGTCGAAGGGACTCCCACAAGTGGCGGAGCGGGAGCGCTGGATTGAAATTTCACGTGAGCATTCTGGGCACTTGCAATGTACCAATTTTCTAGTTGGGGCTGTGTAACTTCGCATTTCTGAATTTAAAAGGGACTTCCAATATGACATATGTGATGTTCCAGTGCTCTAAAGACAACAAAAACACGTCGATTGCGCGCCGTGACGCGTCAAATACACGAGTTGTTTGGTTGTGCTATGGCCATCATTACATACTAAGATGAACCGCCGGGTATCAGGGCGCGGTAACCAACAGACTTCAACGAACGAGGAACGAGTTGACAAGTTGAAGTGTCTGTCTAGAGAGACTAGCATGGTACTTCCACAGCTTATTTTTGTGATTTAATACTTTTCCCGGTGGTATTAGACTCTTAACCAGTCTGCCTACCGTCAGCCTACGAATAGCAAAAAATGTCTGGCAAGCCCAGTGGGTCGAAAATTCAAGGCGGCGAAATTATGAAGGTGGAGAGATTGAGAAGCAAGGTAATCCCAGGGTTGACTTCTGTAGAGATACAAAACCAGGGCTTTCATCATGACACTGATCTTAGCTACTACGATTCGCACGCTTCTCTACTGCAATCGGTCCACCAGACAGAAGCAAGTGACTGGACAACCGGTTCGCTTCGAGGCATTCGATCCGGCAGGCAATATGATCTCCATCCATTTCGACATGGAGGCCGCGCAGGTCCAGGGCTTTGCTCTCGCCCTTCTCAAGTTGATTAAAGGCCGCCATCCGGAAGAAGATCGAGATGCGATTGTCCGTTACGTCGTCAAGCTCTGTAGTGTGCACTTTACGAGGTACGATCTCTACTAGGTTTACCTAACCGTGACCAGCGTCATTCCTAACTTGCTTTAAAGGTCCACGGATGCTCTCGTCCGGGCTGTCGGGCAGGAGGCCGTTAATTACCTCAATCGCATCCATGGGCTAAAAATATAAGTCCTCGTAACATGGATCATGAGCGCAAGGTTGGTGTTAATGTTTCGGCGACCTGCGCTGTCCATGCCTCAATCTTGTCCATCGGGACCCTCGACCAAGCTTCGTGGGTCTATGGTAATCATCAAGCAGCGACAAACGAGTCGAAGCGGCGTCATACCTCGTCGACCTTGTCCAGCATACGCAGCGCCCGAGCCTCCAAGTCGTCTGTCTCCTGAAAAGCGTCTTGCAATCGAGAGGCAAGATCCTCGTTTTCTGCCTCCAACTAGTACCGGAGGATAAATCGATGGCATACAAAATCAGAGGAAATTACCCGTGCTAACGAGTCGCGAAGTCTCTTCGCTTGCGCCTCCAGTATTGGTATCGTCCTTCCACAGACTGCCGAACGGGGATGGAGGTCTTCTTTCCACACGTCGGACCCTATGTCTCCCCTCGCCTTGCGCGCCTCTGCTTCATTGACGATCCTGTCCAGAAAATCGATATTCTTTTGGAGATCGTAGTCGTGGAACAACTTTTGGAGATCTCGCTGAGAGAAGGGTGGGCCGTAGGTAGAAGCAAAAGGTAGGGTGGCAGACCATATTCGTGCTCTGGATGTAGTCCGCGACTTGAGTGAATGTTTGCAGAGCGCCATCCTTGTCTTCCTCGACGTATTGGGGGAAACGCTCAGCGAAGTCTTCGAATCTGGCGACGGATCAGTGAGACTCGGATGGCTAATGCGCAAGGGAAGACTTGGAGGCACTCACTTCAATTTGTGGGCAGACCACTGGATGGCGAGTTCGAGCGCAGCGTGGAAGTGGTTCCAGCGCCGGCTGCCCCCAGTCTGGCTTCGCAAAGACATGAGGCCTGAGGCGCGTCCGAGTCGGACGCGTGAACGCGTTCGCAAAAGCGGCACAGCAAATGTGCGACGCTGTGACAGGGGCCCAGTAAAAATGACGCGGCTGCCGCGCATTAACGCGGCAGTGACGCCACTGACGCGCTGTGACGCGACGGCGTGATTGATTTGACGCGTCGACCAAACAAGACCACATGCGTCAATTCTGACGGCCGTCGTCAATTTCGGGCTCTATAACTCGTGGTAGCGGGCTTCGCGGCAAAGCCCACTATCTGATGCTGTGGCTCTGACATCTCTTATTGTATTACCCCATCGCTCCCTGCGGATCTAATCCCATCACGCCGATCTGACAATGTCTCGGCAACCTTTTTGTACATTTATGCCAGACCGTTGCAGACAGACTAGAGCTCTGGGAAAAAATGTGGTCGTATTTGAAGCCCTCAATCAAAATTCAGTGTGGCTCTCAAAGACTCAAGTGGAAGCCCCCATCACTAGGAAATACAAACAGATATATTGAGCCGACAATGCCGAATCGGAGGTTGAAAATTATCAACACATGCAGATCCCGAGCTCCAAAATATGGTGAATGGGTCAATACAAGTGTTAAGGCTGTGAATGAATGTCAGATGCAATATTCAGATATTCAGCACGGGAATTAGTAACTTACAGACACCACGTTGAGACCTTCAGACACAATTTGGTCAAGTTGAAAAGAACAATAGTGACGACCAGCCAATATCCAAGTGCACAGGGAGTGGGTGTTTGATGTTGTAGCCATTTGGGACTCCCGGTTAGTGATTTTCCAATACAACAATAGGGGTACTCACGACTTGGTGGTACTGGCAATATCATCGTGGCAGTATGAAAGAAGTTGAAGGGATATGCTTTGTTTTGGCTAAAATAGTACTCGGATCCGTGATGACCCGTGGCGACGGGTACCCGAACCCGCAGGTCAAGTTTTCCATGAGTATTTTCACGGGTCAACCCGCGATGACTCGCGGGTGACCCGCACTCATGACATGCCTTACATACATAGGGCAATTGGGGATGCCTCCCCTCAATAATCTCCGCACCACCGTGATGGGGACGCCCCTTCCCTCGCTCTGCCAACTCGAGATTCGTGTGTGCCCCTTTTTTCCCCAGACAGACGGCGTCGGCCCACGAAGCCTGATCTGGACCGCATTGGCGAAGTTCGACGCGATGGGTCGACTCAGCGTGGTAGTGTTGCCAGCCATCAAAACCCTTTGCGTTGCCAGTCCCCACCTGGCAGTGAGAAGCGCATGGACAGCTTGGGTGATTCACAGCTTGTAAGATTACTGTGTCAACTATAGCTAGGCTACAGGGACGTCGCACATAGGTTCTCGGGCGGTGTGCATAATGAAAACGACGACAAGTGTGCTGTGCAGGCTAAGATGAGAGGTGCAAGGACCCGGGAGAATAGGTGAGGAGGCCTGATGCGATTCCTGACAAAATTTTGGCTTCTGTGATGCGCCGTGCAACAACCGTCGTTTGCATGGGACCTGCAGTGAATGTGGGAAGCCTCACCGAGCCAAAGACAACGAAAAGTGCCTCTCTACCATCCAAGCTCGACGCCGAAAGGATTCTAATGGGCCAGACAGCGCTTCAGGCGTCCCTAGGTCCTAGGACTTTCCCGTCGTATAGCGCTAAGAGGACAGCGCGAGAAGTGTTTCCCGAATCCGATATCCATATGCCAAAATTCCGTCGTGGTTTCCTTTGGTCCTCTTCTCCACAGAATCATATATCTCCTGCCGCCCTGTATACTGAAACTGCCCCTCCACTACCTTCACCACCGGCTCACTTACTCAACGAACCAGTTGTGCAAGCATCGCTTCGCGCGATGAAGGATCACATCAAAGTTGAAACCCCTTTCAACGTCGAGTGTTTCGAAATCTCCTCGTAGATCATCTCAACCAGCACTTCGTGCGCTCAGTGATGACCGGGTTGCGGGAGGGCTTTTGGCCTTTCCACGACGGCGAGTACAAAGTCGAGCTTCAGGTCAAGGGCGAGAACTTCGCCTGTGACCCGGCCGATCTCGCCACTATCCTATAATCAGTTCGAGCTCCCTCGCGCAAAGTTAAAATCAAGGTAGGACACATATGCAATTGAATACCACGTAGAAGTCGTCCACCAATTTATTTGGAACCAAATGAAATGAATTTGCCAAGAATCCATCAATCTTCGTGTTTTCGGTGGGTAATGGCTGCACAAAGGCTCCTAGGGCTCTCCAGATGTGCTAAAATTTCCCCCAAGCGTTTAGAGGACTCATAAAGGCCTTTTCATTCTCACTTTACATTTTATTTTGAATGAGGAAAGGTGGCCAACGGCTTTCTGCTGCAAGTGATGAGAATGTGGCTATGTTGTTTACCAATATTATCGGCCAGCCGCCGTGGAGGGGTTCATCCAAACTAGAGTCACAAATTTCGTCACATCACGTTCGGTCCGATTCTCCCGCCGCTCCTTCCCCGGTTGCAGTCCCCGTCAATGCGCCCATCATCGCCATCGCCGTGCCGTGTTAGCAGCGTGGCACTAGTTTTCTAGCGCCATGGTAGTGTGCGCTTTGAATCCCGCTCAACATCTGATTTTTGGTGATAATTGCGCACAATGCGGGGAATAGGGACAGCTCCTGAGATCAGAGTCATCAATCAAGTTTTGTGTCCATGTCGCTGGTAAGGAATCGAAAATGACTAGCAATACACTCATCATTGCGTCATATGCACAAGAGTAATTCAGAGAGTCCCAGGACGAGAGAGCGAATGAAGATGCAGGATCGAACCTTACTTCATTGACCTTTTGTGTTATTTCCTTGTTGAAAACTTTTTGCCGTTTAGACGACGGTTCTTTGGGGTCTTTTGCCTTGTGCTTATTGTTAGATACATTAAACCGTAGATTGCGCAGATTTCTTTCAGAACCCAAAGCATGCTCTGCATCAGGCACCTCTACCAATGGTTCATTCAAGAACTTGAAGCGCACTCTTGTGTTGTGTTCTAAAGCTTCTAGCCGTCTGCTCTCCAGTAATAATCCTGGTGGTAAAGGTTTATTCAATGCACTTCTACCCACTTCCTTGAGAAGAATTAGCCCATCTCTTGTTGTGGGGCGCGAGGCTGATACATAAGCTACGGGACCTCCAATGTTGAGATCTGTTACAACCACTGGCAGAGTTTTGCCTTGTGCAACGGCTCATTTCCGCGTCGTCTACCGCACCGTCGATGTCCTGAGGAGGGTTCTCCTGCAAAGCTTTGATTGAAGCACACAATGCAGAAAACACAATTGAAGTATCTAACTGCAATTTAACCGTATAGTTGCACATATATTCGACCATGGCCATTGCCACACAGCCAGAGGCAGTTTGCTTCAAGTCGGTGTTGCATCCAAGGCAAAGGGTTGCAGTCGGGTTGTGACCGTTCAAGTTTCCATTTTCGCAGCGAATCAGCAAGTCACCGTCCTCCTGCTAGCCAGATCATTCAGCCAGAGGCTTGGCCCGGTATTCATTAGTGCTTCACCTTCGAATTGAGTTTTGACTCAGCTCAGCTCGACAATGTTCTGCAACTTGATATGGTTGACTTGTGGGTTTTGATCACGTTTGGCAGGAATCCAGCAAGGGAAAACAAGTTTGAAAATCGACTCGAGGAGGGAGTACTACATAGGACAGCCACTCACACCATTTCTGTCGATGAATCATAGGTTTCTTTAGGAAAGCCCTCGGCGTATGCAATTTCGTACTTGCTTGAACGTGTTGGATGGAAATTTATGTGACATACAAACGAGCCAGTCACGATCTTCGCCACTTGATAGCTGGCGGCACAACCTGGCCAGTTGCTTCCGTCATGCCCAGGTATTCAAGGGTTCTGGGGGAGAGCCAAACTTATTGCGGGAAACGATGGGCCACGTTGTATCCCCGATAAGAGCGTTGTAGTTTGGTTGTGGTCTGTGTGGCCCACCTGATGAGTTCAAAAGAATGAAACCACCACGCACCATTTCAGTGATTGAGATATGAGGTTCTTCAGTGGTCTCTCATAGACAGACGCTATGGTGACAACAACTTAGTCGCCGCTACTTTAGCCTTTTCTGCAATGAATACCTAGTCGCCCGTAGTCAAACTCCACAAGATTTATGATAGTTGATAAATCTTTTATATGGATGAGTATCTGGCCGCAAGTGTGGAAACCTTTCAGGTTCACACTGAATTTCAGCGCCTTTGTGGTAGTGCCACATGGCCCACTCGTCACTAATGGTGACTACACGAGTCCTAATCTGGTGCTATCATCCGCTGAGTCTTAACTTTCATTTATGTTTCCCTTGAACTACTCATATCTCATCCTTTATCATTATTCCACATCAGTTTCTCCTTAGATTCTACATACGGCTGCTACGATGTGTTCAACCGTCTTGCACTGTCAAGCTATTAAGGCAATATGAGTGAGTCTATGTGGATATGGTTATTTATAGCAAGAGTCAAAGTAGAAATTCGGGCAGATGGTATGCCGCACGTGCCTGTGTTCCTTACCAGGGCCATTGCCACTGTTGGGATCAAAGCTGAAAGCTGGCTTGGGCTTGGGCTTGGGCTCCGGGGCTGGCTCGGGGCTCTGGCTGGGGCTGGGGCTGGGGTGGCTGGGGCTGGCTTGGGGGCTGGTTTGGGGCTCGGTCTCGGGGCTCAGGCTAGGGCTGGCTGGGGCTGGCTCGGGCTGGGGGGCTAGGGCTGGGAGGCTTTGATCCCAACAGTGGCAATGGCCCTGGTAAGGAACAGGCACATAGCATACCATCAGCACTAATTTCCACCTTTTTTGAACAAGATAACAATATCCACATAGAACTAGGGCATGGAACGAGTCGACTCGCGAGTGACTCGGATCCGTAGCCACAGGTACCCATGCTTCAAACAGCTGAACTCGGATCCACGGGTAAAAACTCGCAGGTCAACAAGCTACTTGCGAGTTTTAAAAAACCCGCAGGTACTTGCGAGTACCTGCAGAATTCCTGTCTATATTAGCATTTACAGCCTACAAATCATTCGTTTATGTGATGTAGGCTGCCTGTAAGCTCATACTCGATGCGGACGGACACATCATTGCTGTCCTACTTGGGAGACCTGAAGGGGACGACTGGGACCAGCTCAAAAAGGAAAAAAAAATCGGCCGCGCCCTAAGTTCCGCAAAGAGCTGTAAGTCAATTCATAACATTTTCAGAGTTGATGACTTTTGGACACATATTTATAATCTTGAAGCATTTGCGGTATGTCAATTGGCCCTTTTGTACGCACTCATCTCCTAAATTACTCCCCAGGTACTCGCTCCTCCCTGCCATTACAACCGATGGCATTATCTACAGCCACATCAAGGAGGGTGGGTACAACGGCGACCAATTCATGCTATGGCTCCAGGGTTTATTAGCCATCATGAATCCGTACCCAGCGCCGCAAAGTATTCTTATTCTTGTTCACCATGTCGAGAGTGTCGAAGAAATGTGTGCAAACACGTGTGTGTGCTTTGTGTCCGTGTCAAAGATTCACTCACTCATTGTCATCCTACAGTCTACTCTAAACTCGTGGAAAAACTCATGCTGGAATGGTTACAGGACGCAATTGACTCGTCAGACAAGCTATACTTACTACACGGAAGGATTGAACCTCAGAAGGACAAACCACCGACGCAAGTGACGTCGAAAATACGGCATTATTTAACAATGGTGAAAACTCAGAAGCATCGAGAGGCACTGACCTCCATTTTGCTGTCCACTCAGTAACCATATGACGATTGCTTAAGCAGTGGCTGTCTCAACAGATAACCCTGTTCAATCTCTCCTCTGCTTAAACCAGTCGCTGCACCACCGGCTCTAGCCCAGCGAGCGAGCAGGTGCGACTCAGATTAACGATGGTTTAAGCACGGATCAACATGTTTACACAGTGTTCAAATGGTGTTCTTGATTTGCTTAAACGCTGATTATCTTTGAACACTGTTTAAACCTGTTCATTCAAAAAGTGTTGACACCAGGCGGGTTCGAACTCAGACAAAGCTCACCACCGTTAGATAAACACAAGGATAGAGAGGGAGTATTAACCACTGTGCCACAGAACCAATATTGGCAGGAGAGAACCACACCTTTATGTCCAAGTTGCTGGGACTCTCAGAACTGGTATATTTGCATCTCACTGGCCACTTAGTACATGGGAGGAACATAATGGCTGCCCTAATGTCTTCTTGAGTAGTCCAGGATTTTACAAGCACACATAAATGATTTATGTGTAGCAATTATCAACTTCAGCGTGATTTATGATAAATCACGCTGAAGTTGATAATTGCTGCTATTAAATTGTTCTGTTGTACCTGTTCTCATTCAGCTTGATAGCTAAATGCAGGCTGAAAATAGCACAGGACATCTTGATATGAGATGCATCCACTGAGCAAACACTTTCAAGTACGAGATCCAGCATCCTATCACTGTCCAAGACATGTTTGGACTTGTGAAATCCCAACAAGAAATGGGCTCCCAAGGAAGCCATTTGACACCTAGTGTAAGCCTTGCCGTCACTTCTCATTGGCTCAGTGGTTATGACTCGTCTTCTGAGGGATGTGTGCTAGAGGTCCTTGGTTCGAATCCTTCAACGTCCATTCCTTGGATGCTGTTTTTTGAACGGTGTTTGAACGCTATTTAAACACGGTTTAAACCAATGTTTGATCTGAACCTTGTTTCAACACCGATTTGCCTTGAACACACGTCCAGAGCCAGCTGTCAGCTGCAATGCTTCGGACCCTGTGAGCTGATAAGTTAACATGTTTGAACAGAGCAATAATTGAACCGGGTCATCTGTTGAGACAGCGATTGCTTAAACAAACCTCATATGGTTACTGTCGCATCTACCTCTGGCTATCACTCGGGCGACAGCGGGGACGCGTCGCACCCCGCTTTCAATGTGAACAGCAACGGCGCTGGCACGACCATGACTATCTGAGCACCCCTAATATGTCGGCCATGGTCGGTAGGTCAATTTCTTGATTTTAGATTCTAAATTCAGAGCTGTTCTTCGACAGAATCCGTACCCGATTACACGGGAGAGTTGGCTGGAGACGGAGAGAATAAATCCCCACAGGAATTCTCGCATCTTGGATGGACTGATTCGGCTGGTCGGCGCGTGTATTTTTCTGCCGGTGATGATGTTGCAGATCCCCTGGCCGAGTCGCTCGTCCGTGCTCTGCGTGGTGAAAATACTGAAAACACAATCGATGAGGCGGCATATCAACAGGATATAGACGAGGATGATCCCTTTTTTTGCCGAGGCAAGTCCCGCAAACAGCCTACACTGATTTTTTTACTTACGGGTTTCAGAAGACACCGATGAACCCGACATCACGGCTGAAGAACTAAACAATAATTTATTTGGGCCCGACACCAAAAGCGACTGGTTTCCGTATCCCGATAAAGCCGTAGCTCTTTTTCGTAGTTTGCTTCAGGTCTTCTGCTAAGATTTTATCATCAGGCGTTTTTAACGGACGTGCTATTCAGCTCACGCAGGCGAATTTGGTATTCCTGGAGTGTCAGGCGTCGGGCACATCGGCCTCCCCATCAGGCAACGGGTCATTATAGTCCATCATTTCATCCAGCATGGATGACTGTGTCTCATCTGTGGCTGGAATCAGTGTTGCGGAGGTCAGGTCAGGTACTTGACCTGACCCCTGGGTCAGGTGGTCGGGTCAGGGTCAGTCAACTCGGGCTCGGGGGTCAGGTAGGGTCAAGGCCTAATATAGACAGTAGCACGTGCTATGATTTGCCGATCAATCAATCTTTTTACCACGTCCATGTCAGGTACCCAGAAGAAGTCTAAGAAGCCCGGAGTGGAGGACTGGCGTTGGGCAGCTTTCTGTAAAGGCGAATTGTACGGAACAACAAAACTCACAAGGAAGCTCGATGCCGTGAGGAAGTCGCGTTGGAGCTAGCGAAGCGGAAGGAAGCACAGATGGAAAAGATTCGACAGGGGGCTATGCGGCCTGGGGAAGCTTTGCCTGATAGCAAACTTCATGAGCAAGATGAGTCTCACGCTCGATATTTAACAATCTCATCTCAGTTTATTCAGCACTCAAGGCTGTGAAGCCAATTTGCGGCAAAATTAAAAACCTCAGCAAACATATCCGCGAGTGCGAGTCCGTCCGAGCCCAATGGAAGACAAAGCTCGCAGCCGAAGAGAATGGGGAGTCCGACTCCGACGACATCGCATCACCGGAGACATCGACGGCAGTCGGTCAGAAGAACAAACGGCAGGCGACATTCGAGTTGGTACCCGGTGCTAAACGGTTCAAAAAAGATCACCAAAAGGACTTTGAGTCCGACATCCTCAAGTTTTGGACAGCTCTCAATGCATCCTTTAATTCTGTTGAGCATCCCTTTGTACGCCATTGGTTTGAGAAGTGGGTGCCGGGCGCGGATGTCCCTGGGCGTGAAGCTCTCTCTGGGCGCATTTTGGATAAAGAGGTGTCTTTGATTGAGGCTGGTCGGAAGTCGGAAATGAAGGGCGAGCTTGCGACGGGTTTGGTTGATGGATGGAGCACGAAGCATGATGCCGTTCAGCAGGTTTCGGTCAATGTTAAAGGAAAGGTGAGTTTCCAGTTACGCAGTTCCGTTTTGCGAACTAATCCTCATTTCCACATCTAGGAAATTCCCATTCAGATTCACATCATGTCGAAGGAAAGGAAGACATCTGCGAATCTGCTCACCCACGTCCTCGCGGACATTACGTATTTCACCACGGTGCTGGGTCTCATTCTCGTCGCTTTTTGCTGTGACTCTGGTGGCGATTCACGGGGTTTACGCCCACTCTTGCTCAATTTGATGCCCTGGATCCTCACAATTCCTTGCTGGGCTCATCAGGTACGCATCTTAGACAGCTCGGAATGCCTTTGAATTAATGATGCTGCACTGTAGATAAATCTTGTTGTCAAGGATTATATTCGCTGCCCGTTGGTTACCGCAATCCTGAACAACTGCCTCAAGATTGTCAATTGGTTCTCATCTCACAAGCGTGCTCTTCTCATGCTTCTCGAGGAGCAGCACACCATAAATGAGAGGCGACCACCCGGACAAAAGTGGGAGCGACTCAAGCGTTTTGTATGGGCAGGTATCACACGATGGGGTACCCACGCTCTGTCTGTACGCCGCCTTGCCGAACTACAGGGAGCACTTTTGGATTTGGTTAACCACCACTCTGAGGACCTCGAGGGCGCGGGCGGTGATGATGAAGATTCACGTGCAACCACTGCAGAGGTTATAGCCCTGATTGACTCTGGGAAGACGGGTGAATTTTGGACAGGCGTGCACCGGTGCGGTCTTGGTTATTCATTTATTTTGGTGTGCACTCATTCATCCTGCAGTGTATCACGGTATCTTACGCCTCTTGCCGTTGCCTCAAATGTCACTCAAGGATCTAACACCCGCCTCGACCACGTCATCATCACACTCGCCGTTCTGTATGACTGGTATTCAATGGATACGAAATCCTTCGACATAGCCACCCACAATACGGTCATCTGTGACAGCCTTGCTAAGCGCTGGAAGGCACTGAAACACGACCAGGATTTCTACATCCTAGCAGTCTTCTTCAATCCTTTTTTACGTGCCTTTTTCTTCGACGAGGAGACCCACTCTCTGAGCCGTGTTGGGCTGTATCATGTGGTGAAGCGTCTGTATGTTCGGATTTTCAAGCTCAGCGACAATTCGGCTGTCCCCTCATCGCTCTTCGAACAATACCTGGATTACTACGATGGGAAGGGAAGGTATACAAGCGAGAAAATGGCACTGAAAGAGTTTAAAAATATGTTCAAGAATGAGGTACGCTTCTGTGCGCTCTCCTTCATTATATTTTGCCTGATTTTGAGACAGGACACTGTTGCTCTCATGAACGCAATCTGGCGCGGGGTCAGGGGTGAGTTGGCGCAGATGGCATTGCACATCATTGCGATGATAGCTAACTCGGGTGGCAATGAGCGAGCATTCAGTGTCCTCGGACGCACATACAGCGACAAAACACGCAATCTCCTCAATCCGGAGTGTGCACACAAGTCTCTGTCAGCGTGACCTTATAGATAACTTCCCATCTACAAAGCGACGCCGCCGACACCACATTCCCTTCGTGCAGCTCCGGGCCGATGTTAAATCTGGCGCCGAGAACATCATTCCGGACGATGAGGAAGAACCTGCTAATGGCAACATCACTGAGCTCACCCGCCATCTTGATGAGCTTCCAGAAGACGGCGATGCAGGGGACGATACCTTCCCCGAGCCCGAAATTGCACAGGCCATCCAACAACCATCGATTCGACTCCACTTTGGCACTGAAGAGCTGTACGAACTCCACAAGATCTTTACGGAGGATTCATTCAACAGTACCTCAACGTGGGGCGGGTCGTTGCTGAGCTACCAGGTGGATGGAACATCGGATTTGAATGACATAGCGGCGGACTTTGAGGAGGATGGCCCGATGAAATTATCGTAGACGACGATTAATTTGGCTCTAATGTTTATACTACATTATCCGTACAGTATTGAGTGACTTTCTATTCGGAGGAGAGCTCAACGAAGCAAAGCCACTCGTCGAGCTCTCCTCCGTGACTTTTGAGTGGCTGTGCAGACCTGACCCCTGGTGACCCCCGGGTCAGGTCGGGTCAGCTCGAGGGTGGCTGACCCTTGTCCCTTGACTCAAGGTCATGACCCCGGGTCACCGCAACACTGATAGCAATGACCGAAGTAGCGACGGATGTTATCATTTGAGATGAGGTCAAGTGATTCCGGGACAAGGGTTTTGGCACAGGGGAATGTTCCGTCGGTCAATTCATGGAAACCTGGCAAGAGGTATGCACCCTTAAAATTTCCCACACAGGGTCGGAAAACTGCGATAAGACCCTTCGGGAACCTACCTACCTATCTTACTAAGCAAAATCACGTGCTTTTTGGCACAGAAAGTTCGATTCCGCTACAGTGCGCGGCATCACATCACGCCTCCGGATTTGGCAGTAAACAGCCAACAACATTGCAAACGTTTCTACATTTTTCCGTCACTAGTAGTTAAGTAGAAAACACATTTAATGAGCTCTAGTATACCTAAAGTACCCGTGGTGTGGTCCTCAAAGTGAACAAAGAACATTTTATTTTTGAGCCGCCGAAAAAATGAAACAGCCCCTATTGATGCCATCAATTTCCTTTTTGGGTAGGGTTATCGCCAGCCGCTGTCGCTCGGGCGATAATTTTGGGGTCCGAATGGATATTGGCGGGAATACGGCGATGGGAACTGTATGTTTTGACGGCATATGCAGCTTGTCGGATGTTTAAACCCACTCTAAGGCCAGCTCAAAGTCAAACCTCCGTGCAATCAAGCAGCCGACGCTCACGTACCTATATGCATCCATATACCTGTAACAATGTTGAAAATAGCGACGAATATTGTCAGTGGAGACGAGGTCAAGGCACTCTGGCACAAGTTGTTGTGCGCGAGCAAATGTCCCATCCGTGAACTCACGGAAACCTAGAAATAGGTATTGAGTAATGAATACCGGCTGAGCGAGAAAACCCACGGCGCTTTAATTGACTCCAAACCATCTCGATTGGATTCAATTCGCAATGGAATTTCGGAAGAAACAGGCACTTGTGCCCTGCCTTCTCTATGATAAGCTGCAGCAATGGTTTTTCCGTCAGGAAGTCAGTTTGAAGGGACATGATCCGTTGCATGCAACAGTCCGATGGACGGTCAAGGTCCGCATCTTCCATCTCTGAAACCCCACGGCCCAAACCTGCAAGCCCACCGCTTTCTGCCTCCTCTTGTTGTGATTTTGCGTCCTTCAAAGCCTTCTCGCGAGCAGCTTGCGACAATTTACATGTGGAACAAACACCGACCAGTTTTTTCCCAGGATGCTCGACCTCGAATTTTCAAGTGTCCCTTTTACCCACTCTTGAAGTGCGTCCCGAATGGCGGGGTTGTCGAGGAGAGACTCATGATGTGCCCCTGCACCTTGGTGTTTCTCCGGCAAGGTCCCATCGGCCAAAAGCTGTGCTGCCATCTCGCGGAGAACCCTGGCATAATACGAACCCTTTCCGCAGCGGTGAGAAATAGCCAGACTTGCCTCTTCAGAAGGGTGAGAAAGTGAAATCTTCTGCTTCAGCTTTGGGTGCAAAAGACGGCTCGTAGTTTTGACACTTGCAACAAGCTTGATCTTTTTGAGGGACAGCTCAAGAAGTTTGTCGTTGTATTGACTGAGAGCTTCGAGATCAAGAATGGAGCTGGCGGCTTTCTTGTTGCTGATCAGAACTTCCTTCTTCGAAAGTGCCTTTCTGTGCTGCTTGATGAGAAAGCGAATTTTTACGTGATTTCCCTTGACCGTAGTTTCCTTGAGTGCTCCGCGGGCAGTGGGTCCCAGGTTGTCGAGGACGGGGGTTGGTTCTGCTGAAGCCATGGCCGAGGCCGTGGCTGGAACACTGTCAACTCCAATAGGGGGTGGGGCAGTCTCGGCGGCAACATCTGGCATCTTCAAACCGTTTCAATTAATTCGGGGCTAAAAACCGAAAAAGAAAATTGAAACATACTAAACTATCTGTGTTACTTTCAACGCCGTCAAGTGGCGGGACAGTCTCGGTAGCAACGACTGGCATCTTTAAACCGTTGCAATTAATCCAGGTCAAAAAACCGAAAATGAAAAACAAAACATACTGGACTATCGGTGTTACTTCCAACGCCGTCAAGTTGAAATGGCGTGGACACATTGACAACAGTCTGCTTATTTTTTTAAAAGCTGAGCATGGGGAAAGGGAATTCAACAGAATTACCTCGGCCTGCAGGGTTTCACCCGGGGCTACAATATCTGCCTGGGTTTCAGGCTCAATTATCTAGGACCCAATGTAAATATGGATGGTTGATTTAATATGGTCTTTGTACCTCAATATCTGAGTCTGGTTCCTCGGACTCCTTTCGCTCTGCAAGAACGACTTTCCGCGGGTTAACCACGCACTGCATCAATGTGAATTTATTGAACATCGTGAATGTGACCCAAAACAAACATTAAAAATTGAGGCTACGCTCGACTGCATATTGGCGGCCTTGGCTTTCTTTGTTTTTCCCGTTTTCTCGCGCCACTCAGTACTGCGTGATTTTTCTGCTTTTCCGAGCTTGCGATGCGGGATTAAATCTGCATCCAAATTTTGTTTGCGCTTGGCCGGGATAACCTGCAGAATGGCATCAAAGGATAGAATAAAATGAAATGAAAAGAAATTGTACCGGCTTCTCGTGATCAGCACCTGCAGATGGTCCGACCTCGGTATCGGGCTCTGCATTTTCTGGCGGTACGTAGCTTGGATCCGTTGTCAATGACGGATCCAGCGGGAGAGTGACCGAAATAGTCTCGTTGCGTTTGACTGCTTCTCGCTGTAGAGCCGCGGCTTGCTTGCCACTTTTTTAGGCATCTTCTACGAAGAGTCACTGATGTGTCGTCGGAGGAAGTGCTGTCGCCCTGTGGCAGTGATCGATTTGGTTCTGATTGTTAGAGTTTGCCTGGAGCGCCGAAGAGGTACACACAATTTTTTTGGCAATTTTGGCCGAAAAAGTGAAACACCGTGCGAAAAAATGAGATCTTGTGTCAAACACATTCTTTTGGCCAGTTTCCTGGCTGGAAAAATCAGAAATAAATTACAAAAAAAAATTCGGCATAGTTTGACAGGTGTCGGAGAGGTGGCGCTGCGCACTGTATGGTGGCGGACCGAACTTCGTGACAAGTCCAAGGTCCAATTTGGTAATCATTACTGACAACACAGTTTTTCTCAGAAAGTCATGTAAGTAGCATAAATGGCACCAGAAGAACCTACTCTACATATCTGCCGGGCCAAAACTTGTAAAAACACAATTTATGTTTTCCCAGTTCAATTTCGCGCTTTTGATTGCGGATCAGCCGGACCGGTGGCTGTGCGGCACCGCTAATTACTTCTTTGGGAACCTGTCTGTCAGGGGCCCAATTCCGAGCGAGGCTAGAGTATCTGGCCAGGTAGTGCATTGTCTGCCGCAAGTAAAGTACATGTAGTTGCGACCGTCACTAGGTACATGACCCAGTTCGTAAATTTGCTGATAGATAGCGCATATCGTGGTGCTTTCTGTGACCGCTGACAGGAAATCAATTGATTAATTACAACAAAGTAAATTGCACTCGACGTACAGACAGTTAAGGAACCATCAACAAGCCCCAGAAGAAAAATGGTAAACAAAGACCCTGTCCTGTCCGGGGACCTGTCACAAATCGCCTTTGAATGATGTTCGACAAGCCTCGAAATGGATGTAGTGAAGGACGGATTAGAGCTGTCTGGAGATTTCTCACAAAGTGCTCTCAGCCGACGTGGGGACATGAAGGAGAAATGCGAGCGATGACGGCGGTGACCCAAAATCAGAGGGAGGACGAGATGGTATCAATAAATGCGAGGAAATGTGATTGACACTGCACATGCAAAGCCAGCGTTGAAGGTAAGATAACGGTAACGCGAAGATTGCATACCTATGAATAGCAAAGCGGATCCCGAGAATACCACGTAGTAGACGAAGAAATACAAAAGCTCGAGCGGGGCTTGATGATCATAGACACCTAACCGGGAAACCAAGAGAGACAATATTCCAATCTCCCCAAGAAATGCGAGCAGGAAGGGTAGCACACTGGCGAATCCCCAGCGCACCACATTGAAAGCCACAGCATCGGGAGAGGATTTAAGAAGCGTAGGACGTCGTGGAAGGGATTTGCTAAGAGGCCGATCGTTGTAATAAGAAACCGGCGGCATTGCGGCAGCAGATGTCGAACTTCTTTTGAGCTTCTTGATTGCTTTGACGTGGGCGAAAATTTGCGGAGGCAGTGTAATTGTTGTGACATGCTTGCTTACGGCGACTGGGCGGCTGTCGAAAAGCACTGATCGCCGACAAGAGGCAAGTTCCGAAGCGTATATTGTGCCAGAAAAACTTGAGAAAAAAAATTGAATGTCTCCAAACACATTTTTGAGATGTTCCAAAAGTTTTTCCGAAAACTGAAATAAGGGGTCGCCGACCCTACCTACCCATGAGGCTGTGTCTCGGCATCTTCCGGTGCATACCTCTTGAAACCTGGCAACAATCAGACGGATGAACCAAATAAAACTGAGAGATTCACGGCACTTCAATTGGCTCCAAACCATTTCGATAGGGTTCAGTTCGCAATGGAACTTCGGCAGAAATAGGCACTTGTGGCCGGCCTTCTCAATGATCAGCTGAAGCAGGGGTTTTTCCTCGCGGAAGTCTTGTTGGAGTGAGAGGACACGCTGCATGCAACAATCAGTTGCGCGCCCGAGATCGTCGTCATCCATTTCGGAAACCCCCGCGCTCCGAGATTTCCCAGACCAGAGCCCTCAATTTCATCTTCTTTTGATTTGGCGTCGTTCAATGCCTTCTCGCGCGCAGCCTGTGATAGCTTACACGCCGAGCAGACACCGAGAAGCTTCTTCCCAGAGCCGTGCTTCACTTCGAGAACCTCGAGAAGACCACGCTCCCGCAGGACTTGCTCCATACCTTTCGGCTGACCTGCCAAAGAAGCGCCCGAAGCATCCTTTCCTCGATAACCGGCGGGGAAGTTCATGGTCTGTGGCTGTCCGGTAGACGGAGGATATAGGAAACGGGACACTACGACCGGTATAAACGAGAAACGAAAACGAAAACCCGGCAAGGCACGGCGCCATCATTCGGCGGCTCAGGCCATCAGGCCAAGCTGGTCACACACCCTCGCTTATATCCGGAGTCCCGGCTCCGATTCGGACGCGCCCACGTGTCGTCGATCTTCATTTCGACCTTCCTGCTACCATTCCGCTGAGACAACGTTGAGATTAGTCGTAGATTCGACTGTCTTTTGCTATTACCTGCCTTTAATATACCCTTTGCTTCTCTTCCACTCGCTGAGCCCGAGCGCTCAATGTCACAAATTTTCTTCTGGATACACAAATCTTGGGGCACGACAAGGACTTTGATGACTTGTTTGTGATCGGTTTCACTGCAAGGCGGCGAACTCAACGAACTCAACGGAGTAAGCGATGACCCTGAGTGCAAAATACTAAAAAATGCGCCAGAAGTGCACCGTTGCCTTCACTTTCCCCCCACCTACACTCTCCTTACAAAAGCTGCCGCTACCCAACTATGGCCGGTGAGTTTGATCAAGGGTACGAGAAGCCTAGGCTTCGGCCGTCTTCAAATGCGCGATCTTTGCAGCACTTGGGAATTATCTTTCGGGTCTTTCTCACTCTTCTCATAAGCACTGTCTTGGGCTGCTCTCTCTCTCATTACTTTTCTGCGAACGATCCTCTTGATACATCTTATCTGTCGATGTACCTTTCTGGTTCTGCACCGTTTGGCTCAGTGTTTTAGGTGAGTCTTCCATTATTAAAGTATCATACTTTTAATCAGGTCTTGTTACAAGCTCAATACTTCGTTCCGGCCCCCGTAAAAATGTGCCATGTTTTCAGTAATGGCCACATCGTATTCCGACGCTCCCATATATCACATATGCGGATTGATAGGATTCGTCGCCTCCCAGCTTATCGCAGGCCATCCAACAAACCCATCGGGTTGGGTCGTTTGTTCTGGATTACTTGGATATTGGGTATAGTAACTCACATCTACACCGTTCTTTGTCACGTTCCTTCGGCCGCACCCAATCCTCGCAATCGAAACCCCCCTCCATCGTGTGGCCTTATTCTCAATTCACCTGGCGGCTGCATCTCCGATGGTATGTTCATGCCTATCCTATTCCACCGCAGCGAGGGGACGATGCATATGCACATAACCTGCAGACTCGGATTCTGAAAGCAAATTTGGTGACTTCGGACATGATTCATCGTCATCTTTCACATCACCTTCGTGTTTTGCGGTGGCCTGTGGCTCCGAGAGTGAGTGATAATTGCATCTCAATTCCGGCTTTGGTGGCTGAATTGCTGGCAGACCCTCCTTGCGAAAACGATGGTGATGGGTTTCGATGCAACATATCCCAACCCCGTATTTATGGTCCAGCGTTTCGTTTCCGTGGAGGATGTGGTTCCGACGGTGAGCAGTGCGAGTTGATTATTTATGGATATTTAACATACACAACCAGACTCTTCTTCGGAGGTTGAAGATCATTATCCATCAGTATCACATGGCCCTGCTTTTCGTTTCCGTGGCGGCTGCACCTCAGATGGTATGTGAATGTCAATTGTACTTTGAGCTGGTTCGGATGTGATTTTGTCTTGTCTTCTTAGATTCCTCCTCTGAACCTGACGACGATACTTCCAAACGGAAACGTAAAGCCAATGGGAAGGTGAAGCCTCGAAAGCGAGCATCCACGTCGACGAATAAAGGTAAAGGAAAGGCGGCCGACTCTGATTCAGATGCGGAGCAAGGTATTCGTGTAACAGCTAAGAGCGAGAGGCGCCGCACGGGAGGCATGTTCGTTGATGAGGTTATTCCCATCACATTGGTCCCGGAATCCTGGGACGTTCCGGCTGCAACTAATCGTGTCGCATACATTCTGGACCTCAGTGGGACACCGAAGCTTCTTCAGTCTGGCCGAAAGACCTTGACAGTCGATGCATTCATTAAAAAAGAGGTATTTGAATTCAGTCTTTCGATTTTCGGCTCTATCCCTGACAATATTCAGTGTCAAGACTCGTTCACAGGTCCAACTGGCTCAAAATCGGACCGGAGTCTCGCCAAGGTCATGATTCTGAACGATGACTCGGATGAGCCGGTCCTATGCCGCCGCTCCACATTGACCTGCAGCGGCTGCTATAAATGCACTCTAGCCTCTGATGATTTTCTCGAGGATTGCCGTCGATGGGATGACACAGATGCACCGCATTCACTCATCTCAGCGCCCATTATGACGGCAAAGGCTTCCGAAGCCAATAGTGTCGCTGCTATAGCTTCTGCGTGAGTCTCTTGTTCCTCTGACCCTTCAATTCCCTTCATATCATCATACAGATTTTACCGCGGTGTAGTCGAGACCTACTGCAAAGGCCAACATCTAGATTCTGATATCCCCTGTGGCGGTCGTGCCATCCTACGGAAGTTCTCGCAGGTATTAAGTTTTGATTAATCGTCTTGCCCTTATTTTTACACCGCTAAACTGCACATGTTCAGGGAAAGATGAACGGTAAAACATACTTTATTGGGTGTTCCAATTGGGCACACGGCGACTCTGCTCAAATGTCAAAGATCCACCGGTTTGTCCCAATCCCGTCAGCGGTACGGGAATCGATCCTTGTGAAACTGTTCAAAGGCGAGCCGATTGACGATGAGGACAATGATACCGAGGTTCTCGCTGGATCTTGCATGCAAATTATTCACCCATCCCATCTTCCCAAAAATTCTGTATGCCGTGCGTATCACATTCCGGTCAAATTCTGGTTTCTACACTGTCACTGACATGTATATCCTCATTAGCGCGGAATCACTACCATGATGGGGTTCATGTCGTCGCAAAACTTAAGAAACATGAATGCCGTGCACAACTCTCAATTCTTGTCCCTATAAATGACAAGGACTTGCGCGCAGTTATAATTCCTGCAGCTGGTGTCCCACACAATCATCCGTCCTTCACTCGCACCAAGATCCCAGCTGAAGTCAAAATGAAATATCAGCAATGTATCGATGCTGCGGGCCCGGTGGGAATGACCACTCTTCGCATAGATAAATGTAGGCATCCCAACCGCAACCATTGAATTAACACTGATATTTTTCTCAGCATCCAGCACCCATTCAATTCTCGCAGGCAGGCTCCCGCAAGAGCTGCATCCCGGCATGATTAACAGCCGCAAACGTCGGGACATGGTCAAAGACACACGCGAAACTATGTATCCAGATGGTACTGGACTCCCCGGTTCGTTCTTGCCCTCAATACTTTGACAACCCGTCTTGAACCCATCTTGAAGCTATCTATTTTGAATTTGACAAGGATCGGTCTCACGACATTCAGGACAGATATATTCACGCTGTCATGACTCGCCCAGATGGCACACATGTTATTATCACTATCAATCCGGAGCTCGCTTTCCTAACGTTAGACGCAATCTGGATTATGGTTGACACTACATTCGGCGTAGTTCACGGTGAGACCAACGAGTGGAAGCTTGTCATTTGGCTGAACTCTATCGATAAACGTGAGTATTTTCCGTTGTAACTCAATGCATCCTCAAATCTTTACAGGGACTGTCATCGGACGTGTTTGGAGTAATCGAGCATCACGGGAGGCTTTTGTTCTCGTCTGGAATGGGATTTTCGACGCTCTCGAGACCATCACGGGGAAAAAGCTGAACTTCAAGCTCTTCTCACCGAAATCAAAGCTCCTCGGCGTCATAGGTGATTCTGAAGGTGCCCAGGCTCAGGGTCTTGGGGACGTAATCATTTTACGACACATGAACCTGCTGAGTGTGGCTGGTGTCGCTACAGTGGACATTGACTCGATATTGATGTTTATATTTGAAGACGTGCATCGTCCATTTCAATCGGTGAGATTGTGCTCTCAAAAACCTCTTGATGACATATTTATACAATTATCCAGCGGTGTTTTCGCGCTCAAGGCGTACATCAGCGAGACCGATCTTGCCTATTTGCTCGGATTCCCTTACCTTTGCTCTGAGGAGGAGATTCAGAACTATTACACATTTTGTGCAGAATCCACCAACGCAAAAGTTCAAAGTAAGTTGAAGCGAGTAAGGAGAGCAGAAACACATCACTGATTAATTCTGATAGATTGGTGGACGCACAAGATGAGCTATCCATGGCTGCTGCCTTCTTTGAATCGGGAAGTCTCGCAGATGGATAAACGGCACTGGGATCTAACGCCCCGTGATACGAATCCCATCGAAGGTAGTCATGCACAGGACAACCAGGTGAATAGCACCAGGCGGTCATTGCTTGACGCTATTCTATTGTGAGTGATGCAAATTCAACCTTGCCTTTATATTGACCATACATGAATAGAGCGAAGAAACTCGACAGTGACACGGCACGGGTTATCAAAGCGACAATGACTTCAGGTGTTCTGGAAAACCCGAACAATTCTCTTCAATCACGCTTCAAAAACCAGTCGCAAAGGCAGGCACGAACCAAAGAGAAGCAGCGCGAGCTGGAGAGCCTCACGGGCCGCGAGGCTAAGAAATTGCGAGCAGAGGTAAAGGCCGGGAAGCAGCAGGCAAAGGATGACCAGTTGGAGATCAGAAATCTCCATAGACAAGTTCAAGAACTGACCCAAGGCAGTGCTTCCCAGCCCCACACGCCTCGCAGACAATCTCCGGCTGTTGCGGGTCCGTCGAGGCTTACCCGCTACATATGTACAAATTTATTCCTTCGAATTTTCGTTTGGCTGATACAATATTTCTAGCAACTACTCTGATTAACAACTTTGATTCAGATGAAGATATGGACGACTTCGCTCCTTGTTCCCCACCGACTCGGATGCAGGCCCTAGAACTCTTTCCTGGCCTCTGCCCCATGACTCCTGTTGCAGACCCGAGATCTGACTTTGACTACGCAGGCGCACTCAAGTCGGATATATTAGACAAAGCACTGAGGGGAATTGCGGAGGATCACCCGATGTACCCAGTCAACGGTGACGACGAAGTACTTGCGTCTGATCCTTATGTTGTCGGATAGGACAGTTTTTTCTCTCTCTCCCACTCAACTAATTACACTGTCATTTCCTTTTATAATACCTACTATACAGCAGAATGAATTCTAATGTTACAACTTGCTTTTTGCGGAAATTCTAGTGAGCCGCGAGCGTAGGATGTGTAATAAGTATAGTTACAATATAGCTGTCTGCTACCGCCACATTTGGATGTTGGCATTGTTGGCTCGTTTCCCACTTTTCCCATTCTTCCTCTGTGGCACACGAAGGGAGTACAGCCAGCGCAATCGACCAAGTACTCATCAGAGTTCCAAAGTTGTTCTTCTTTCGGAAAGAACTGGTACTGACTGAGGAAATTCTGGAGGACTGATTTGTTCAATGTTGTCCATCCAGGCCAGTTGTAAGGTATGTTGAATACTAGATGCACTCTACTTATAAAGCGGGTAGGGCCGACGAGCGGCAAGGCCCGCTACCAAGATCTCCAAGTGGCGTCATTAAAAATCGACTTTATTGTAGTGACTGCTCAAATAAGTATGTACAGTAACGAGTTTATCAAACATGGCCAAATGCAATCTGCGCAATCTGCGCAATTTGCGCAATTTGCGCAATTTGCACACGCTGACTAATATTATCGCCCCTTTGGGCAGACCTGGTTCCTTCGGGTTTCCCCGATGATCTAGTATGTGACATACGTGATACTCAAGGGTGACTTTGGCAGTAGGCGGTCGGCATCGCGGCAAAAGACAACAAATATGAACACACATCAAGGTCTTTCGAAAATCGGTTTAGGAGGCGGGGATGGAAGCGTACACGACACTGGTATGGTTGGAGTCGCATAGCCGGAGCTGCTGACTGAATTACGACCTTTTTCTTCGTCTCGGAGTTCCAGGTATGGTGCGCATCACCTAGCTGCCGCCACCAAAATTTAGTGGCCAAATTGGCCGGAGAAAAAAATTTCAATTAAGTGTACCTCTGAGTGGATTCCGGAGCCTACTTTGTACATTATATTCACCCTCGGCGGTCCGCAACAGCGTGTTTACAGCGTGTATCGTTTGATCTGATGGCGGCAAACGATAATCAAATCTCGATTAGATTAATTCCGCTTACTGTAAACATCGACGCTTTGCTTGTCAGCCGCATGAATCTCAACCCTGGAGGGAAACAAGCACACATGTGCAATGGTTGGTGGATGGATGGCAGTGTTCGCAAGGTCTAGAAGATGGATTATGCTGCAGATCATCCAGGATTTCCAGGCGAGCCAAAGGGGATGAACACAATTCTAGAAGAACGTGGCCTTTGGCCCTCGGGAAGATTCGTGAAGGAGTGCAAGAAAGGGCTGCACACTGCGGCCCGTGATTGAGGCTGTTGGAATTGCAGCCTGACATCCTCGAGCAACAGTCAATGGTGGCAGAAAAAATCGAAGCAGCAGGTCATCTACCCCCAAATATCACTGCGAGTTGAACTTTATCGAGTTCTTCTGGGGCGCCATCAAGAAATACCTCCGTGACCACTGTGACTACAGTTACGAGGGGTTGAAAACAAACATGCCGGCTGCACTTCCCTCCGTTCAACTCTCCGTGATTCGCAAATGGGAGCATCACATGATTCGTTGGATGGAGCTTATCGCAATAACTTGGGGCCGAAAGAGGCTCAACGGGTGGTTCGTGCCTTCAGTTCGACTAAATACACCTCCCACCGTCGTGTTTTCGAGCGCGCTGCATGGCAGTTCGACCAGTAGAACTCTCCTGTAATTTAGCGTCATTTTAAGCCTACTTACGACTCTGACGACCGATTTTTGAATATATTCGAGAATGTGGCCAAATTGGGTCTGGAAGAAATTTCGAGCTCACTCAGTTTTGATCCAATCGAAAATCCCTCTAGCAGTTATCTTCCTACACTCAAAAGGAACACTTCTACTAGACGGATAAGAAATATATGTTTTTTTGAGCCCGGAAATTTTCAAGCACGTGGTGGTGGCAGCTAGGTGATGCGCACCATAGACTGTGTTGAGCTCGGCAACGATCCGACTGATCGGACGGACTTCGAGAAAGACACACAATGAATGACAAATGCCTCATTTTTTGGCGGAGGCTTAAAGCGCTTACGCAAAAAGAGCTGACCAAAATGTGATCCTCTGCCAATCGTGAAAATAGGGCGCTATAAGACCCTTACCTAAAGGTAGCGGGAATTAACTACACATCCTTACTTCAACTCAACGCAAAATCCAGCACAGCCACTAGAGTGCGCTTTGAACTTGTCCCAAGGCTGTGCTCTGGAACAAGTTCAAAGCGCACTCTAGTGGCTGTGCATATGGGCTGTACATCTTTTGGTTCTTTACTCACTCAATTTTTTCCTCCCTTAGGAATCAGAGTCAAATTGGACTACTATCCAACAATTATGCACCCCTGAAAATATTGGGTTGTGGATAAAATCGTTGGCAAGACCGTGCGAGGAATTATATAATCAACTTCTTTGGAACACGGTGACCCCTCCGACGGTGCCGCACACAGTAAGTAGGTTATTGATTAGAAATTTAGAACTATCCCTGCCAGCCGGCCTGCGGAGTGACCGCCTGTGGTAGCCGAGGCGTTACCCAAGGCATCAGCGGCCATCACCCGGCAGTCTATATATATATGTTATCGTTTTCGTTTCTTGTATATACTCCACTACGACACATGTGTCAAAATCTCAGAAAATTCGACACGACCCGAAAATCAGACACATACTTCAGAAACCACAGCACATTTCAGAACTGGCAACACATTACATTACCTTAATCACAAAACACGACATACTTTTACAACACCCGACACACTCCATTCCGTAGCGGTCGGCCGAGCGGCTGAGCATGGGAAAGAATGCCGTTACCATTCTCGCTTCTCTCTTCCTTTCTTCATCGTCTCACCCGACATTCTTGTTGTTCGCGTCCCGATGGCGCGGCGGGCGCCGGGAGAACTCGAGCAGTTGCTGAATCGCCTTCCTCACGCCGTTTTATTCCGCTTCCAGGACGAGGCACGTAAAGCATTCACGAGGTATCTGTCGCTGACCAAGCGCTCTTTTTAGTCGTTCCCGAGAAGTTTCAGAACGAAGAACCCGCAATTCTTTTCTGGGAACGACTGGATTGACCGCGACGACCTCAAAGCTTGGCATGGGCAGCAGGAGGATCTAAAGCATTTTCTCAATGAGCCGACCATCCTCGATTCGTACGTCATTGCGCTACTTGCCGTGTGCGCTCAGATTGACACCGGCCCGTTAGTTGGCAGCTTCCAAACGATCCTCTTGGCTTCGTTCAATCACAGTCCAACTACCACAGTCGACGTCGAAGACAGGCCCGCACCGCTGAGCAACAATACACTCAGCCCACTCAGCGAGAACGGTGAGAGTTACCGTTGGCCGCAACCCCAGTTTAACTCAGATGCCATTTCGAACAATTCGCCTACCCGCACCGGAGCTCGACACTGCTTTACCCCGCCAGTCTCCTCAGCCGCCATCCTCCCCGCGCAGATCGTCACGAAAGCGCAAGATCTCTATTACAGATGAAGACGCTCCTGTGAAGAAGGCCAAAATCAGCGCTTCCGATGGACCTTCGAAGTCGACAAAACCCGTCACAAGCCGGCGAGTAATTCCCAATCTGCATTACATGTCTGAGTCTTGCGCTTTGTGTACTTCCAAGCGGAAGAGTAAACCCTGGGGCGTCAGACACACCGACGACCAATTCTATACCAGTTTCGAATTTCTTGCTAAGTTTCCGGAAGAGTATCGCAAGATGTACGGCGACGCAGAGCCGGCATGATAATTGATTTGTTCAGACTTCAACGGTCACTAATCCTTACCCTACTGCCATGTTCATTACCTATATCACTCCTAGTATTTTACGGTACATCTCATATCTTGGAACTCTGTTCATTGCATATATTACCGCTAGTATTGTAACGTACATCTCACATCTTGGAGCTCAATGTTAATTTCCAGCTATCGGTGTGAACTCTGACAGTTTGACTGCGTAATTTGCCACTCCGGGTTGGAGCAGCAGTGGAACGGTACCTTGGGTCGTTGTTTCGCGATGTCTTGTAAATAATATCTTGAAAATAATGCTAACTCAGCCTAACTGTGGGTGTACTATGTGGAGGGTCATACAAGGTTGTACAGGCTAGTGGATTGGCGTAGATTATCAAGGTTGTTGATGAGGAAGAAGAAGAAAAGCCAGGTGATCACGAAGATTGTTGCTAGCGGGTACATAAGGACCATCGCCGGCTTTGGGTTGGTTTCCAGTTGGCTGCCATGTACCAGGCATCGGATTGGATTGAAATTCCTTCCTTTATGAATTGTTGAAAAATGGTGGTCGACAATAAGTTGCTACAAGATCAATTCCTTTCTACAAAGGACACGGTTAGGGATAGATTCCTGTAGAGCCAATTCTGTGTTGGGATGGTCAGGTCGGTGGCTGCCCTATTCAGGAAACCAAGAACACCGAGGGAAGAGAAGTCTGTACTGGTTGTCGTGGCCGTAAGTGGCACCAATTTGAACCGACCAAAACACAAGCATCCGGTAATAATTCCTCTTGTACATGACATGGCATAGCAGAAAGTCGCAAAAAATGAATGGAAGGCAAGTACTAGATGTGGACGGAGGGAAAGAAAAGAGATGGGAGGAGAAGTGCGCACAGCACTCAGCGACGGTCGGCTTCTTTCCTGAGCTGCGAGATTGGCGATCGGTGGCACTAATTTATCTGTGCATACATTGTAATCTTTCCGGATGTGCTCACCTGTATGCATGAGTTCGCAAATTAAAAACTGAAGGCAGGCAGACGCGGAAATGCATAGCGGCACGTACAATGTGAAGTACACATACAATGTTTCGTCTACGCGCTTGACGCTGTCGATGTGCTTGATGAGCTGACAATTTTCTCCTCTTTCCTCTCAGTTGGCCCCCTAACGGACCATTCTGATACACCTCATAATTATGGAGCTGGATTCGGCCTTCAAACTGCTGCTCCAGGGACTTCAAATTGCTGCTTCACCGTTGAATGGAGTGGTTTTCAGACACCTATGTGGCGGAAGGATCTGTTCCAGCTGTTGTTTGTACAAAAGCTGGGGTCAGAAGTTGTTGAGATAACCTCGTAACAAATTGGAGCACATTGTACCCTGCATGCAAGTTCTTATCCAGTGTTAACAACCACTCTTTCTTATACTCTCCCTCTGACAATTATTATTCGATCAAATCAACTTCTGCTATCCAAATCTCACCATATGAGTACTGTGAAGCACCACGCCGCCTGGGGGTCATGTTCATCGACGCACATCAAAGGGTCATGTGACCGAGTGTTCGATTTCGTTTCGAGCGCGCAACCGCGTTATTCTCGTGTTGGATGGGTGGCTGGCGAGTACTTACATTTATATCATATTTCTCATCTCCCTACACCATTTTCCTTCCCATTCTCCCCCCCCCCCCCCCCCCCACCCAATATTCCAACGTGAGGTGCTGTCCCGTGGCCTTGGTGTGCGCTGGGGAACGACACGTCGAAGGCTCGGGTCGAGTGGTGAGGACATCCTACTTAGCGGCGCGACGCGGCTCTGTGCGGCACCATGCCGTGCCCCGGCAGTGGTTTTGCATACTGTGTCGGAGATGCTAAGCTTGAGAACGATCGGGTTGGTGATGTGTCGAAACCGGTGAGCGGCAAGGCAATGTGTCGGGCTTTAAGATATGTATCCGCCTTTCTGAAGCTTGACAGGTGTGTCGTAGTGTCGCATTTGGGGGAGCCTCGAAAACCACTCCATTCAACGGTGAAGCAGCAATTTGAAGTCCCTGGAGCGGCAGTTTGAAGGCCGAATCCAGCTCCATAATTATGAGGTGTATCAGAATGGTCCGTTGGGGGGCCAACTGAGAGGAAAGAGGAGAAAATTGTCAGCTCATCAAGCACATCGATAGGGATGGGCATGGGTACGGGTTCGGGTATAAACGAGCCGACCCGGACCCTAACCCGCAAAACCCGAACCCGAACCCGCGGGTTTACGGGTTGGCCACGGGTCTCGGCAAGGTATGCCGTACCCGCCGAGTACCCGCGGGTTTCGGGTCTGAAAAAATGCTGACCCGTGACCCGTACCCGTCGGACCCGACCCGCAAACCCGCCGGGTTTACCCGTATGGTAGCGGACATCACTTCGTGACAAGTCTGAGACCCGATTTGGAAATCCTTACTAGTCACTCGCATTTTACTATATGACATGGATGAGTGTGTAAATAGGACTATAGGAAGGACCTTTAGAGATTGGATTAAGGGGGAGACAATGAGACTGCTCTCATTCAGGGGGAGTGTTGAAGTGTGGGACTTCCAGCATTCTCATTTGTCTTGTTGTCTCTAGGCATGTATTTGGAGTCCGAATTTTTCGTTTTTCGCCAGCGGATTTCGCGCATTTCTTACGTAAGCACAGCCACCCCCCGTTTTTTCTGAAATGAAGATTTTCACTATAAAATGGTCCCATGTTCCTTCCAAACCTAAAATATCTAAGCCATCCGGTCAAAATTGCGGCTTGACATGAAGTCATAGCCGCCACCATACTCGTCCCCGGAGTCGTCCCCACCACCTTCATAATGTTTGCGGATTTTGGGTCTCTGTGAAAGTATTCTCATAGGACATCTTAAATCTTGATAAATTGGAAGTGCGGTGGCGAAATTTTAACTAACACTGAGAGCACGGCGTGATTGAGGTGTAAAAAAAAAAGGCAAAGTGAGCAAAACCTACGCTTGAGAGGACTCGAACAACAGACCATATGTGTTCTGCCACTTTTAAGAGAAAGGACAATCTCCAACTGGGCCACAGAGGTATATACAAATGGCGCGTTGCTTAGGGAGGCAACGGTCACGATCACGGTATGCCACCGCTCCGGCAAGAGCAACATGGTTGCGGACGGGCTCAGCCGCAAGTTCATTGGTGTGCCGCTGACGAAAGGGGATGGACACGAGTGGACGGTGTGCAAGGATTGGGAGGCTCGCACGGGATTGAGCCACGCATTTTTCCATGTCGCCGAAGAGTCGCAGTATTGTGATTTACTCGACAGATTTCGAGACGAAGCTGTTTTCAAGCAGGTCATCTCGGCACTGCTCGAGCTCGACCACGGAGCGTCCCCGCGGGAGCGGCGGCGCGCTCGACACCGCGCACTCGACTACTTCATTGAAGATGGGAAGCTGTGGAAGCTCGGACCGGGATCAGTCCGAGCGCGTGCCAAGGTCGAGTGCGTGACGAAGCTCGAGGCAACAGCGCTTGCGCGCCATGTGCACGAGACGAACGGGCACTTCCACCGCGACTTGATCAAGGTGCAGCTGCTGGACCGCATTCAGAGTCCCGCACTGGACCAGTCCATCGTCGCGGCGATCAATGAGTGCGGGTGCTGCAAGAATTTCGGCGCGCGACACGTACATTCGCTCCTCAAGCCGATAACGAGGCGTCATCCGTTTGAACTGATGGTGGTCGACACCCTCTCCATGCCACGCGGAAAAGGGGGGTAAAATTGTCGCTAAACATGGACGTGTACTCACAGCGCTTGTGGGTGGATAAGCTGTTCAAGCAATGATTTACTTAATCCTGGTTCAAACCGGGTTGAAAACATGAAGCAAAAGGAACACCCATGGTGGGATTCGAACACACACCAGTTGAGTACACAATTCATAAGCAGTGAAGTAAGATCCAACTGAGCTATGGGACCACTACCAAATGGGTGCACAAATGCATTGAAGAACATAAAACAGGCAAAGGTTACTCTTTCAAAGTACAAGTCCATCGCACCTTGAGCAGCCGTGATATTTAAGCAGTTCAAGGTCACTTCAGAAGCTCTCACATGCTAATTCCCTTCAATGCATTCAAAGCATCCAAAATTGCAAGGGGACATCAGTTTGTCTTTCATCTGTAGTCAGTAACTCGAGCATCAAGTCGTTGAATTTCCTTGTCTGTTACGGGGGTTGCATACAGAAAGGCACTGAAGTATTGGAAGTACTTTGCCATGCTCTCTTTCGATACATACTATGGTTACATGGTATTGAAAAGAATTCAGTCCACAGTTCGGAAGCAATACAACGACACTTGGTGAGATTTAAAACAGCCATTCTTGTTTTCAAATCAGACATGAGTAAGGCTGTAATACTCCACCCCTTTACATCGGTTGCATGGTGTACTGGTTATTGATATCTCCCTTCCATTTGCGGAGAAACCAGGAGGTCCGAAGTTCAACTCCCCTGGGTGCCTCAAATTCTTACATTTGTCCCATTGAACAGTATTTAATCAGTGTTTGAACATTCTTTAAATCCTCTTTGATCCCATTTTGATCCAAACACTGATTAAACCCCGTTTTTCAATCCCACGGTTTAAACCCCTCATCCTACACCACCAATCGAGAATTTTATTTGGCCGACGTTGGTTTTTGATGTTTAATCGAGAATTCTCGTAATATCTCCATGGCGTCCAGTAAACATTGTGCAGACATTTCGGTGAGATATGTCGGACAGACATTAGTCCGACCAGTCCGTGATGTCTGGTTGACATGCATGATGCTGAAAACATTTGCGCGCACATCAAACAAAGGCCGGGTTTTAACCTGCATATTTTCCATCCTGCGGATAGATTCATTGAGCATGCATGTATGTTCAAGCTACTCAGCTCAAGATGCTCCGTCCATCTCCCCCAAGTTGCCAAATTCTCGCGCAAGCGTGGGGAGCCATTAATTGAGGGCCGGTGCCCACCGTCGGATCAGACGCTGATCCCATCTTTTGGTTGATCGTGTCATTCGCTGTCATTCACTTTTTTCCTCCCGCCACCATGTCACCCTCTCCAAAGACACTTCTTCAAGACCATCCCCTTCAAGAGCCTCTCTTTCCCGTGCCGTGGCTGGTCCACTCTAAGCCGCCAGTCCACTCCAAGTCTATCTCAAGTCCATCGGGATCTGGTGTCAAGTCCATCGGGATCTGGTGTCAAGTCGTCAAGACTCAAGTCACTCAAGCCGTCAAGACTCAAGCTGCCATGGCCAAGCTCCAAGACTCAAGCTCCTTGACCCTCTGCTCTCTCGGGTATTTCCTGGTGTTCTTTCCCCCAAGGCTCAAGTTGGATGTGGCAATACAATCTGAACACGCCGCGGTTTTTTCCTTTATATTTTCTTCTACTTTCTTATCGTAGTTTCGTCGCTTGTGACGTCCACCATGTACATAGTTGTGAATGAATATGTTTTTGTTTCATTTTTGAAAAGCATTTATAAAGTTGTAAAGAAATTTAAAAACTATTTCGAAGTGTGTTCATACAATATCATCTCGATGTCCCACCAATGTCCACTTGTCAGTGGGACATCTGAAGATTTGACTGTTTTTGTCTGACGCACCTCTTTCCGATGTCAGGACGACATTTGATCTGAAATGTTGTACAAATGTTTGATCCGAACGGCGGTGTAATGTTCTCCTCGGTGATGAACACCATTAAATAAATCATTGCTTAAACAGGGTTTTACGTTGAGACGCAAATTGTTTAAACAAACTTTGTGTGTCGATGTCTTGGCGACAGACCTGTCGACCCGTTTGCAGAGCCAGTAGGTGTTCCTGGAGCTGAGGGGGCGGGTCTTGTACATCGAGTTCCTGCAACTGAGCAAGGAGTGACTGGATCTGGTCGACTATGGGGGCTGACATCGCCTAGACGGAGGCAAATGCCGAGTGCGGGGAAGATGTAGAGATAAGCACAGCCTTGAAGCACTGCCACCCATAATGTGTCGGTGTCGAGCTGTCCTCGTGGCAGTGCTGAGGACAGCTCGACACCAACACATTATGCAGCCTCCCCATGCATCACTTCCACCCCAGCTACATCGGATCGCCCAATGCGAGCCATATCTAAGACCTTCTACAGAGCCGAAATGGACAAAAGGGCTCAGGAACAGGTGCGAGGCCACTGGATACACTTGCACCCTTGCTGACACCCAGGACCAGATTACAGGCGCTGGGCAGCTACCCCTACCCCAATGCCCACCTGGGATGCATACCTACCTCCCTGCATACTTCGATTCATCCTTATCAGCTCATTTTGGCCCCATTCTTGCCGTCCTGCTATCACTCTCTCCCCCCTACCAATTCGCCCAAACCCGCATCCCTGCGGGAGCGGATGACATCCCTGTACACGCCCCCGATTCCCGTTTCACTGATTGAAGACCCACAATCGTAGAGCACACTGCAAAATCTGTCTCTCCCCTCAAAAACCGACTTTTCCCCACTGTGGTGGGCACTTCTCACCAGGCACACACTTGTTTGGGCTGATTCTTGTCACTACACTGCCCCTAGATCCTTCCAGACTATGTAGAGGCCTTGCGCAGCCGTCGACGGCCTCTAATCGTCGCCGCCGTCGACTTCCCCGGGCCATATAAGCCAAAATGATGTTTTTTGCGTATTGGAAGGGGCTGCACCGGGAAATGAGGTGCGTCAACGCTATCGGCAACGTAGTATGATACATTGACATCCCCCAGGCCGTACGCTTGATCACGCCGGGTTTTCCGGCCTCTTTACTCCGCCGCCGTCGTCGACTCGAGGCCATATACACCAAAAAAACACGTTTTTGGGTATTTAGTGCTCCAACGTCGGGAATTCACGTTCGGCTGACCTATCCCCGGTGTAGTATCCTCCATTCACATCCCCCCCAGCAGTGCGAACACCTGCGCCCGCTTCGCCGGACGTTCCTGGTCACCGCCGTCGTCGACTCGAGGCCATATACACCAAAAAAACACGTTTTTGGGTATTTAATGCTCCAGCGTTGGGAATTCACGTTCGTCTGACCTATCCCTGTTGTAGTATCCTCCATTCACATCCATCCCAGCCGCGCGACCACCCGCGCCCGCTTCGCCGGCCGTTCCTGGTCACCGCCGTCGTCGACTCAAGCCATATACACCAAAACCACGTTTTTGGGTATTTCAAGCTCCAGCATCCCGAATTGAGGTGCGTCCGCCGTATCTTCGGCGTAGTATTACACCCTACGATCCCCCCCACCAGTGCGAACGCTCGCACCGCCCTCGCCGGCCTCTCCACGTCGTCGGCGCCCATGTCTCGGGGCCATATAGGCCAAAAACTCGTCTTTTGAGTATCCCAAGCCCCAGCACCCAGGATTCCGGTTCGTTCGCCGTATCTACGGCGTAGTATTCAAGCTTAACATCCCCCCCAGCTGTACGAGCGCTCGCGCTGGCCTCGCAAGCCTCCCAACGTCGCCGCCGTGGTCATCCCGAGTGCATATAGCCCAAAAACATGTTTTTTTGTGTATTTCAAGCTTCAGCATCAGCAATTGAGGTGTGTCCTCGGTATCTGCGACGTAGTATTGTACCTTACCATCCTCCCCATGTGTGCAAACGGTCGCCTCCGCCTCATCGCCATCAATACCTCGTCGCCGCCGCCATTTCGGGGTCATACAGGCCAAAAACACCTTTTTTGCGTATTGCAAGCTGTAGCATGAGGGATTGATGTCCGTCTGCGATATCTGCGACGTAGTATCACACCTGAAGATAGTCCCCCACCGTGCGAATGCTCGCGTCCGCCTCGCCGCCCTCCCCACGTCGGTGCTGCTCTTGTCTCGAGGCAATATTGTGTATTTGAAGTTCGATATATACAGTAGCGCAGAGAATCTTCATCGTATTAAAACTCTGAATACATGAGTATCATATCTACGCTATCCTCCGTGACGACGACGTGGACCGAGCACATGTGCTGGAAGACGGGCCCGCAACTGTGCTAAGCCCCACGAGAGTGATGGGCCTCTTGGCATTGAGCGGATAGGCTCTGCAGCAAGTGCATTGAGATGGGACAGCAGGACTGAATCTGCAGCGTTTAGATTCCGCTGCTCAAGCAGTTCCCATCGAACTTGCTCGCTCCGCATGATCAGGGATTTTTCATTCCCAAAGCTTCCCGCATTGACACCTGCCCACCCCAAAAGATCGAGATATGTGAGTCGAATGGTGTCCACGCTACTCTCCTGGCTAGGCTTGTTGATCTGCAGTCCCACCTCGCTTGCAATGCGACAGAGAATCTGGTAGCGAGCGTAATGGATGTACAGTGCGCAGCGCCACCTCTCCGACACCTGTCAAACTATGCCGAGAAAATTTTTGTAATTTATTTCTGATTTTTCCAGCCAGGAAACTGGCCAAAAGAATGTGTTTGACACAAGATCTCATTTTTTCGCACGGTGTTTCACTTTTTCGGCCAAAATTGCCAAAAAAATTGTGTGTACCTCTTCGGCGCTCCAGGCAAACTCTAACAATCAGAACCAAATCGATCACTGCCACAGGGCGACAGCACTTCCTCCGACGACACATCAGTGACTCTTCGTAGAAGATGCCTAAAAAAAGTGGCAAGCAAGCCGCGGCTCTACAGCGAGAAGCAGTCAAACGCAACGAGACTATTTCGGTCACTCTCCCGCTGGATCCGTCATTGACAACGGATCCAAGCTACGTACCGCCAGAAAATGCAGAGCCCGATACCGAGGTCGGACCATCTGCAGGTGCTGATCACGAGAAGCCGGTACAATTTCTTTTCATTTCATTTTATTCTATCCTTTGATGCCATTCTGCAGGTTATCCCGGCCAAGCGCAAACAAATTTTGGATGCAGATTTAATCCCGCATCGCAAGCTCGGAAAAGCAGAAAAATCACGCAGTACTGAGTGACGCGAGAAAACGGGAAAAACAAAGAAAGCCAAGGCCGCCAATATGCAGTCGAGCGTAGCCTCAATTTTTAATGTTTGTTTTGGGTCACATTCACGATGTTCAATAAATTCACATTGATGCAGTGCGTGGTTAACCCGCGGAAAGTCGTTCTTGCAGAGCGAAAGGAGTCCGAGGAACCAGACTCGGATATTGAGGTACAAAGACCATATTAAATCAACCATCCATATTTACATTGGGTCCTAGATAATTGAGCCTGAAACCCAGGCAGATATTGTAGCCCCGGGTGAAACCCTGCAGGCCGAGGTAATTCTGTTGAATTCCCTTTCCCCATGCTCAGCTTTTAAAAAAATAAGCAGACTGTTGTCAATGTGTCCACGCCATTTCAACTTGACGGCGTTGGAAGTAACACCGATAGTCCAGTATGTTTTGTTTTTCATTTTCGGTTTTTTGACCTGGATTAATTCCGTGGTGGGATATGCCTCAATTGATTGCTCAGGTGTGTCTTCTCAATCTATGCCGAATAATTTTCAATGTTGTGCAGGTCAAGGATGTGATCAAGATATTCAACGTCAAATATCCCAACGGTGTTGCGGTTTTTGTCTTCGACTGCTCTTCAGCTCATGAAGCATATGCATCTGATGCCCTTCTGGCGCACAAAATGAATCGCGGTCCCGGGGGAAGCAACCGCGGATGCGCGACACCATCATCCCTTCGACAGGTCAACCTCAGGCGATGGTTTTCCCCGAGGATTATACCGGGGTTAATTCTGATGGGATTTCGCTTGCTGGCCAGCCAAAAGGCATGGAGCAGGTTCTGCGGGAACGACCGTGACTACCAAAGCGAGTATTGTTTGTATCGGGGAATCGGAGATGATTTTTGCCAGTGCGCAGTGGAAGAACCTGAGAGTACTGGCACGGAAACGACCGCTGAAACGATTGAAGAACTGGAAAATATGGATGAATCGTTGCTCGAAGTCGTTAACAGCGGCTGGAAAGGACTTGATATCGGCAAGTTTGTGAAGGACCAGTACACAAAAGACAGCTTCTTTATGACGATCCTAGAGGACCCCAAGTCTCACCGCAACTTCGAAGTTGAGAATGGCTTAATATTCCTCAAAGAATCGGGTCATCGTGTCCTGTGTATCCCTCACATCGCTTACCGAGGTCGTAATCTGACAGAAATCATTATTTCTGAAGCGCATTCTATTCTTGCTCACCTAGGACCAAAGAAAACGTTGGACTACCTACGTGACCACGTCTGGTGGAAAGAAATGGTCACGGACACCTATAGCTATTGCCAGTCGTGTGTTACCTGCAAACACAGCAAGCCAAGTAATCAGAAACCTTACGGATTATTGAACTCGCTCAATCCTCCTCTTCAACCATGGGAATCCATTGGTGTGGATTTTGTCGGTCCTCTTCCTGAATCCAAGAATCGTGACGCTGTGTTTAACTCGATTACCGTTGTCATTGATTTACTGACTGGAATGGTTCACTTAATTCCTAGTCGAATCAACTATACGGCTCGTCAAATGGCTGAGCTGATATTTGAGGAAGTCTACAAGTTACATGGCCTGCCTAAATCTATCGTGAGCGACAGGGACGTCTTATTCACAAGTACCTTTTGGCGTCGCTTGCACGAGTTAATTGGAGTTAAATTGAACATGTCGAGTGCATATCACCCTGAGTCGGATGGAGGCACCGAACGAGCGAACCGCACCGTCACCCAGATGCTGCGGCAATGTATTGAGCCCAAGCAGCGAGACTGGGTTGCTAAATTGCCAATGATAGAGTTTGCAATGAATTCAGCCCGCTCGGAGAGCACGGGATACGCACCTTTCTTCCTAAACAATGGTCGCACGCCCCAGTCATTGATTTGGAATTCAGATCGCAACAAAGAATATCCTGGAGTGGCAACGTTCGCTTTGCAACGTCGTTTAGCGATAATGGCTGCACATGACAGCATGTTGGCGGCCCGCGTTAAACAAACCAGGAACGCGAACAGGAAAAGACAGGAAGCTCCATTTACTAATGGAGACTTGGTTTATCTTTCCGCCAAGAACGTGAAGTTCGAAAAGGGACTAGCGCGCAAGCTAATACCAAAATACATTGGCCCATACAGAATTCTCCGTGATTTCGGGAACTCTTCGTACCAAATTGAACTACCGTCCAATTTGAAGCAACGTGGAGTTCATGATGTATTTCATGCTTCTTTGCTACGAATCCACATCCCAAATGACGATCATCGGTTCCCCGGCCGACTAGATTGCCAACTTGGCATTTCCAGCGAGTACGAAACAAATGAGTGGGCAGTAGACAAAATACTGAACCACTATGGACGGCGCAATGAAGCTATCTTCCAGATTTCGTGGAAGTCCGGTGACCGCACCTGGATGCCCTACAGCCAGACGAAGCTACTTACCGCGCTGCCGGAGTATTTGGAAATACAGGGTGTTTCTGAGATCAAGGATCTTGGATACGGAACAGGGCGGCCGCCGAAGAATGATGAGGTATTGATGGCTGGATGTACAGTGCGCAGCGCCACCTCTCCGACACCTGTCAAACTATGCCGAAATTTTTTTTGTAATTTATTTCTGATTTTTCCAGCCAGGAAACTGGCCAAAAGAATGTGTTTGACACAAGATCTCATTTTTTCGCACGGTGTTTCACTTTTTCGGCCAAAATTGCCAAAAAAATTGTGTGTACCTCTTCGGCGCTCCAGGCAAACTCTAACAATCAGAACCAAATCGATCACTGCCACAGGGCGACAGCACTTCCTCCGACGACACATCAGTGACTCTTCGTAGAAGATGCCTAAAAAAAGTGGCAAGCAAGCCGCGGCTCTACAGCGAGAAGCAGTCAAACGCAACGAGACTATTTCGGTCACTCTCCCGCTGGATCCGTCATTGACAACGGATCCAAGCTACGTACCGCCAGAAAATGCAGAGCCCGATACCGAGGTCGGACCATCTGCAGGTGCTGATCACGAGAAGCCGGTACAATTTCTTTTCATTTCATTTTATTCTATCCTTTGATGCCATTCTGCAGGTTATCCCGGCCAAGCGCAAACAAATTTTGGATGCAGATTTAATCCCGCATCGCAAGCTCGGAAAAGCAGAAAAATCACGCAGTACTGAGTGACGCGAGAAAACGGGAAAAACAAAGAAAGCCAAGGCCGCCAATATGCAGTCGAGCGTAGCCTCAATTTTTAATGTTTGTTTTGGGTCACATTCACGATGTTCAATAAATTCACATTGATGCAGTGCGTGGTTAACCCGCGGAAAGTCGTTCTTGCAGAGCGAAAGGAGTCCGAGGAACCAGACTCGGATATTGAGGTACAAAGACCATATTAAATCAACCATCCATATTTACATTGGGTCCTAGATAATTGAGCCTGAAACCCAGGCAGATATTGTAGCCCCGGGTGAAACCCTGCAGGCCGAGGTAATTCTGTTGAATTCCCTTTCCCCATGCTCAGCTTTTAAAAAAATAAGCAGACTGTTGTCAATGTGTCCACGCCATTTCAACTTGACGGCGTTGGAAGTAACACCGATAGTCCAGTATGTTTTGTTTTTCATTTTCGGTTTTTTGACCTGGATTAATTCCGTGGTGGGATATGCCTCAATTGATTGCTCAGGTGTGTCTTCTCAATCTATGCCGAATAATTTTCAATGTTGTGCAGGTCAAGGATGTGATCAAGATATTCAACGTCAAATATCCCAACGGTGTTGCGGTTTTTGTCTTCGACTGCTCTTCAGCTCATGAAGCATATGCATCTGATGCCCTTCTGGCGCACAAAATGAATCGCGGTCCCGGGGGGAAGCAACCGCGGATGCGCGACACCATCATCCCTTCGACAGGTCAACCTCAGGCGATGGTTTTCCCCGAGGATTATACCGGGGTTAATTCTGATGGGATTTCGCTTGCTGGCCAGCCAAAAGGCATGGAGCAGGTTCTGCGGGAACGACCGTGACTACCAAAGCGAGTATTGTTTGTATCGGGGAATCGGAGATGATTTTTGCCAGTGCGCAGTGGAAGAACCTGAGAGTACTGGCACGGAAACGACCGCTGAAACGATTGAAGAACTGGAAAATATGGATGAATCGTTGCTCGAAGTCGTTAACAGCGGCTGGAAAGGACTTGATATCGGCAAGTTTGTGAAGGACCAGTACACAAAAGACAGCTTCTTTATGACGATCCTAGAGGACCCCAAGTCTCACCGCAACTTCGAAGTTGAGAATGGCTTAATATTCCTCAAAGAATCGGGTCATCGTGTCCTGTGTATCCCTCACATCGCTTACCGAGGTCGTAATCTGACAGAAATCATTATTTCTGAAGCGCATTCTATTCTTGCTCACCTAGGACCAAAGAAAACGTTGGACTACCTACGTGACCACGTCTGGTGGAAAGAAATGGTCACGGACACCTATAGCTATTGCCAGTCGTGTGTTACCTGCAAACACAGCAAGCCAAGTAATCAGAAACCTTACGGATTATTGAACTCGCTCAATCCTCCTCTTCAACCATGGGAATCCATTGGTGTGGATTTTGTCGGTCCTCTTCCTGAATCCAAGAATCGTGACGCTGTGTTTAACTCGATTACCGTTGTCATTGATTTACTGACTGGAATGGTTCACTTAATTCCTAGTCGAATCAACTATACGGCTCGTCAAATGGCTGAGCTGATATTTGAGGAAGTCTACAAGTTACATGGCCTGCCTAAATCTATCGTGAGCGACAGGGACGTCTTATTCACAAGTACCTTTTGGCGTCGCTTGCACGAGTTAATTGGAGTTAAATTGAACATGTCGAGTGCATATCACCCTGAGTCGGATGGAGGCACCGAACGAGCGAACCGCACCGTCACCCAGATGCTGCGGCAATGTATTGAGCCCAAGCAGCGAGACTGGGTTGCTAAATTGCCAATGATAGAGTTTGCAATGAATTCAGCCCGCTCGGAGAGCACGGGATACGCACCTTTCTTCCTAAACAATGGTCGCACGCCCCAGTCATTGATTTGGAATTCAGATCGCAACAAAGAATATCCTGGAGTGGCAACGTTCGCTTTGCAACGTCGTTTAGCGATAATGGCTGCACATGACAGCATGTTGGCGGCCCGCGTTAAACAAACCAGGAACGCGAACAGGAAAAGACAGGAAGCTCCATTTACTAATGGAGACTTGGTTTATCTTTCCGCCAAGAACGTGAAGTTCGAAAAGGGACTAGCGCGCAAGCTAATACCAAAATACATTGGCCCATACAGAATTCTCCGTGATTTCGGGAACTCTTCGTACCAAATTGAACTACCGTCCAATTTGAAGCAACGTGGAGTTCATGATGTATTTCATGCTTCTTTGCTACGAATCCACATCCCAAATGACGATCATCGGTTCCCCGGCCGACTAGATTGCCAACTTGGCATTTCCAGCGAGTACGAAACAAATGAGTGGGCAGTAGACAAAATACTGAACCACTATGGACGGCGCAATGAAGCTATCTTCCAGATTTCGTGGAAGTCCGGTGACCGCACCTGGATGCCCTACAGCCAGACGAAGCTACTTACCGCGCTGCCGGAGTATTTGGAAATACAGGGTGTTTCTGAGATCAAGGATCTTGGATACGGAACAGGGCGGCCGCCGAAGAATGATGAGGTATTGATGGCTGGATGTACAGTGCGCAGCGCCACCTCTCCGACACCTGTCAAACTATGCCGAAATTTTTTTTGTAATTTATTTCTGATTTTTCCAGCCAGGAAACTGGCCAAAAGAATGTGTTTGACACAAGATCTCATTTTTTCGCACGGTGTTTCACTTTTTCGGCCAAAATTGCCAAAAAAATTGTGTGTACCTCTTCGGCGCTCCAGGCAAACTCTAACAATCAGAACCAAATCGATCACTGCCACAGGGCGACAGCACTTCCTCCGACGACACATCAGTGACTCTTCGTAGAAGATGCCTAAAAAAAGTGGCAAGCAAGCCGCGGCTCTACAGCGAGAAGCAGTCAAACGCAACGAGACTATTTCGGTCACTCTCCCGCTGGATCCGTCATTGACAACGGATCCAAGCTACGTACCGCCAGAAAATGCAGAGCCCGATACCGAGGTCGGACCATCTGCAGGTGCTGATCACGAGAAGCCGGTACAATTTCTTTTCATTTCATTTTATTCTATCCTTTGATGCCATTCTGCAGGTTATCCCGGCCAAGCGCAAACAAAATTTGGATGCAGATTTAATCCCGCATCGCAAGCTCGGAAAAGCAGAAAAATCACGCAGTACTGAGTGACGCGAGAAAACGGGAAAAACAAAGAAAGCCAAGGCCGCCAATATGCAGTCGAGCGTAGCCTCAATTTTTAATGTTTGTTTTGGGTCACATTCACGATGTTCAATAAATTCACATTGATGCAGTGCGTGGTTAACCCGCGGAAAGTCGTTCTTGCAGAGCGAAAGGAGTCCGAGGAACCAGACTCGGATATTGAGGTACAAAGACCATATTAAATCAACCATCCATATTTACATTGGGTCCTAGATAATTGAGCCTGAAACCCAGGCAGATATTGTAGCCCCGGGTGAAACCCTGCAGGCCGAGGTAATTCTGTTGAATTCCCTTTCCCCATGCTCAGCTTTTAAAAAAATAAGCAGACTGTTGTCAATGTGTCCACGCCATTTCAACTTGACGGCGTTGGAAGTAACACCGATAGTCCAGTATGTTTTGTTTTTCATTTTCGGTTTTTTGACCTGGATTAATTGCAACGGTTTAAAGATGCCAGTCGTTGCTACCGAGACTGTCCCGCCACTTGACGGCGTTGAAAGTAACACAGATAGTTTAGTATGTTTCAATTTTCTTTTTCGGTTTTTAGCCCCGAATTAATTGAAACGGTTTGAAGATGCCAGATGTTGCCGCCGAGACTGCCCCACCCCCTATTGGAGTTGACAGTGTTCCAGCCACGGCCTCGGCCATGGCTTCAGCAGAACCAACCCCCGTCCTCGACAACCTGGGACCCACTGCCCGCGGAGCACTCAAGGAAACTACGGTCAAGGGAAATCACGTAAAAATTCGCTTTCTCATCAAGCAGCACAGAAAGGCACTTTCGAAGAAGGAAGTTCTGATCAGCAACAAGAAAGCCGCCAGCTCCATTCTTGATCTCGAAGCTCTCAGTCAATACAACGACAAACTTCTTGAGCTGTCCCTCAAAAAGATCAAGCTTGTTGCAAGTGTCAAAACTACGAGCCGTCTTTTGCACCCAAAGCTGAAGCAGAAGATTTCACTTTCTCACCCTTCTGAAGAGGCAAGTCTGGCTATTTCTCACCGCTGCGGAAAGGGTTCGTATTATGCCAGGGTTCTCCGCGAGATGGCAGCACAGCTTTTGGCCGATGGGACCTTGCCGGAGAAACACCAAGGTGCAGGGGCACATCATGAGTCTCTCCTCGACAACCCCGCCATTCGGGACGCACTTCAAGAGTGGGTAAAAGGGACACTTGAAAATTCGAGGTCGAGCATCCTGGGAAAAAACTGGTCGGTGTTTGTTCCACATGTAAATTGTCGCAAGCTGCTCGCGAGAAGGCTTTGAAGGACGCAAAATCACAACAAGAGGAGGCAGAAAGCGGTGGGCTTGCAGGTTTGGGCCGTGGGGTTTCAGAGATGGAAGATGCGGACCTTGACCGTCCATCGGACTGTTGCATGCAACGGATCATGTCCCTTCAAACTGACTTCCTGACGGAAAAACCATTGCTGCAGCTTATCATAGAGAAGGCAGGGCACAAGTGCCTGTTTCTTCCGAAATTCCATTGCGAATTGAATCCAATCGAGATGGTTTGGAGTCAATTAAAGCGCCGTGGGTTTTCTCGCTCAGCCGGTATTCATTACTCAATACCTATTTCTAGGTTTCCGTGAGTTCACGGATGGGACATTTGCTCGCGCACAACAACTTGTGCCAGAGTGCCTTGACCTCGTCTCCACTGACAATATTCGTCGCTATTTTCAACATTGTTACAGGTATATGGATGCATATAGGTACGTGAGCGTCGGCTGCTTGATTGCACGGAGGTTTGACTTTGAGCTGGCCTTAGAGTGGGTTTAAACATCCGACAAGCTGCATATGCCGTCAAAACATACAGTTCCCATCGCCGTATTCCCGCCAATATCCATTCGGACCCCAAAATTATCGCCCGAGCGACAGCGGCTGGCGATAACCCTACCCAAAAAGGAAATTGATGGCATCAATAGGGGCTGTTTCATTTTTTCGGCGGCTCAAAAATAAAATGTTCTTTGTTCACTTTGAGGACCACACCACGGGTACTTTAGGTATACTAGAGCTCATTAAATGTGTTTTCTACTTAACTACTAGTGACGGAAAAATGTAGAAACGTTTGCAATGTTGTTGGCTGTTTACTGCCAAATCCGGAGGCGTGATGTGATGCCGCGCACTGTAATTCGGCTTGTTCACGTCCCATTTTCGCTCCAAGAGACCCTTGTGTGCTGCAAGTGATGCGGGATCCTCCACCGCATGAGTATCCTGATGGATCTGATGGTTTCCATGGTGTCTGATTGTAGTATTCATCAGTATCCTGATGGACCTGATGGTTTCCATGGTGTCTGATTGTTGCTGTGCATTGTGACAGGCACAGCCTCGAGGCTGTGCATGCCATTGTAAGTAGCCTAGTGTAGAGCCTGCGTTATAGACCATCGATAGTTACATTTGCTTGAAACAGGGTTGCAGCCCATATGGCCCTACATACTGACGCAACAAGTCGAGAATTGATTTGAACATCCAGCCCAGTTGGCTCGGATGTTGTTTCCTCATTGCCTGGATCATCTGAGTCAGTGTTGATCAAAATGGATGAGCAGAATAAATACCTCTCGCACACGAAGGATCTCGTCCTTGTGCTGTTGGGTCGTGCGATTGCAGAGTGCTCGGAAACCTGGAAAAGTTTCTTGCCTGGCCCGCGAATACCCTTGGTGACACGATTTAAGTGGTGTCTCAGTTTTTTCTTTGGATTTTAGGAGCAGTATTTGCCTAAACACCTGGGTAGATGGACGAAAATTACTCGATTCGATGAACCGGTAACGGAATTTTAACCTCTTCCTCTTTTCATATAAATCGAAGATTCAGGCTGTCCAGAGTTCTTGACCCCAAAAAGCAAATCCGGAGACTCCGTGGGTTCGGGGAGTTGCTTAGGTAGAGAAAATTAAATTTTGAACGCAGGTTGGCTCTCGGCTTGGACACGGCAACGTTCTCCCAATCAAAAGGTGGCCCGGATCATCTCTCGCTGGCTCCAGGACAGCCGCGAGTGATTCTTGCCCATGTACAACTCCCGGCCATGAAATATGTGTGACTTAAAAATCTGAATCTTCCGCTGTATAGCTCACAAGCAGCGTTGATTTTTTTCTGTTCTTCGCACGAATGCAGGGAGCAAAACACCGCAGAAAACGAAGGTCCCCGGCGATCAAAATATGGATCATTGGAACATGACAGCGCAAGTGATCGCGCAGTGACGCGGGCAGTGACTGATGCACCTAAACGGAACATGACAGCGGATTATCCGCCCGTGTAGACAGAATAATGGGTCGCCGGTTACGTGGGCTATACAGGTGGTGTTTATTATCAAAAATTATCGGTTTTGTCCGATGGAACGATCACGCGTCACGCCCGAATTGAAAGTGGGTCCAGCTTCCATTCCATATTAATATGGAATGGAAGCGAAGTTCCTCCCACGTCCGAGGGAATGACAGGTATGGAATGGAAGCTCCTATGAGCCAACAGTCCTGGGAGCCCTTTTTGGCCTTCGAATCTACCTCACCTTACTAACCCAGAATATTTTTCGTGCCTTACTAACTTTTATTAGACACAGTATAGTATATAATAAATGGTTTGTGGTCTGTACGCTTAAGAATTGTTGTCAGCCAATTGTGGCCACAATATAACGAGGAAGAAGTAACAGGTACCCGAATCCAAGACCGCGGGTTCTCCCACGGTTCAACCCGCAGTGGCTAGGGTTCCTCGTGCACCAGCTTCAGTCGCGTGGGTAAGGCTACGTCGTTGATTAACTTATCACGACATGACGTGAACTCCGTGATCCCACGAGAGGAACATTTTCACGGGGAATGATTCTGGCGCCAATTTTGCCCCTTGTGCAACCCACGCTGCACAATGACTGGGAGGCAAGAAGTGGCATGTGTAACTTCTATTATATGAGGAACGAATCTGGGAGAAAATCGAGGGTTCTAGTGAGTCCGGCCCTGTGGCTCAGTGAATCACACATTCGATCGCGAACTGCACAAGTCATCTTGCCGGTTTTGCCGTCCCCGAACCAGTGGGACTCCAAGTGACAGGGCCCTCAATTCTCTTCTAGAATGTCACCAGATCTCCTCTCACCTCCAGCCGCGTTTCAGGCGCATTGTTCAGGCGAGTCAGGCCTGCTCATTCGTAGGTCACTTTTACGGCTAGCTTTTGACAATCAATGTAAGCGTGAGGCTGGTCAGACATGAGGCATGAGCGGTTCAACTCTGGGTTGCTTCTCACGACACATGTGTCAGAGCGGGTAGTTCCGCTCCATCTTCACCTCGTTTGCTACCACATCCGTTCCGCCGGCTCGCAGAAGATGGTGTTTCGGTAAAAGAATCCTGACCGCAAATTGGTCCGATAGCATGCGGAGATGACGAAATCCGGTGAGATCTAAGCCTCGGGGCACAGCAGCACAATGTGTTTCTTAGGGCTGGGTATTATATCCAACCCTGGATGTAATTTTATCTTAAAAAGGGCTTGTAATTTCCCGTAATTTACAGCGCTGCAGGCCCGAAACTTTTACCGTAATTTACAGTAAAAAATGGTTGTAAAGTTTGTAAACTATGTAGATTACATGTAAATTTTACCATCCACCATCGTTCTTGCCCCAGGACACACTGCTGGCAGTCCACTTCGCTTTCTGAGGAGCAGCTGGGGTGCTGCGGGCAGTGGAAGTGCCCGCAGTCGGCTTGGTCGCGTTTTCAGGGGTTAGACGAGCCACAAGGGCAGGGGCTTCCAGGTTGACAAGTACCTGCTGCTAAGTTGATTCAGACTCCACCAGATCATCATAGCTATTCTCATCGCACGCCACATGTTTCCGAAGGCTATTATTCACTGGGTGTTCGATAACTCCTCCGCACATGGGAGCCTTGCAAAAGATGCTCTCACCGCAACCAAAATGAATGTTGGCCCTGGCGGTAATGTTCTGGCGATGCACGACACCATCATTCCATCCGACAACCCACACGGCCATGGCGGTGAGCCCCAGAAAATGACCTTCGACGCTAACCTTCCAGATGATCACCCACACAAGAAATTCGAGGGTCTTCCGAAGGGTATGAAAATTATTCTTGCCGAGCGGGGCTATACAAAGGACACCAATGGTAAGACATTGATTGGTGACTGCAAAGGATGCAAACTTGCGAAGGCTCGCAAGCCTCATCTCGAGGGTCCCTCGGCCGATGAAGAACGTGAAATGTATGGCGATGCTGGCAATGACACGGAGGAAGAAGACGAAGAGCGCCCTGTCGATTGTTGCTTGCGGCGCTTACTCTCCCTTCAATCAGATTTCACTCATCAAAAATCGCAGCTCCAGCTGGTGCGTTTCACCTCTTCCGTGACTCAGGATTTACTTATCTATTCGAAACCTAGATTATCGAGGCTGAACCAGGGATGGTGTGCCATTTCTTGCCCAAGTTCCACCCCGAGATGAATCCTATTGAATATTTCTGGGCTTGGGTCAAGCGATGGTTCCGGGAGCGTTCCAAGGGAACCTGGCCAAAAGCCAAGGACCTCGTCGATGAGGGGCTTTGCCTCTGTCCCCTTCCAACCATCCGCCACTTTTATCGACGTGCAGATCGCTACGCAAGCGTTTATCGACTGGGCGCGACCGGACCGATTGCCGAGTTTGCCGTCAAGAAATTCCGCTCACACCGCGGAGTGCGTGCAACAGAACTGGCTGAGTCAACAGCAGAATGGAAGGCCAAGGCAGAGGCGATATCTCGAGGGGTAGTCCCACCGGTCCGGGCCAAGGGAAAGGGCAAGGGCGAGCAGACGGCTCAATAGGTACACTTAATTCGAAAAAATTTGCTCCAGATTTTGCGTTTTTTTTCCCACGCTCTATAGCCCCCCGTTTTTTTTGAAACGAAAATTTTACCTACAAACTATACCTACTTTCCTGCCTAATATCGAGTCTCGAAGTGTCTGGGTCAAAATTGCAGCTTGTCATGAAGTTCTGACTGCAATCATACATCCGACAGACGATCAACTATGGTCTCACCTATTCCCACGACGCCGCTTCCGACCTTACCCCCATCGGCTACACTGACACAGACTATGGTGGCTGCCACGACACATGCCGCTCGACCTCCGGCCATGTATTCATTATGGCTGGTGCTCCCGTCTCCTGGGCGTCGAAACACCAGGCCACCGTTGCACTGTCCACCGTGGAAGCCGAGTATATCTCGCTTACACGCGCTGCACAGCAGTCGAAGTGGATGTATGCATAGATGCTTGAAGCACTTCTGGAGCAGCCACTTCCTGGGGTGCTATACTGCAATAACTTATTAAGTATATCTCGCTTACACGCGCTGCACAGCAGTCGAAGTGGATGTATGCATAGATGCTTGAAGCACTTCTGGAGCAGCCACTTCCTGGGGTGCTATACTGCAATAACTTATTAAGTATATCTCGCTTACACGTGCTGCACAGCAGTCGAAGTGGATGTATGCATAGATGCTTGAAGCACTTCTGGAGCAGCCACTTCCTGGGGTGCTATACTGCGATAACTTATTAACCGCGGTGCTGTCGAGCTCACGAAGACTACGAAATCTCACAGCAAAGTCAAGCACATCGATATTCGCCACCATTTCATCCGTGAGCTCGTCCACTCGATACTCATGGCGGTGGCCGATACTGATACTGATACTGAACGGAGTTTGAATTACATAATACCTCAAGGAGGCGCGCGTGAGTTCGAATCCGGAAGCCACGGGCCGCGGATATCTGAAAATCTCGGTGCATCTCGACCCTTTTCTGGACGATTTCTTCGGTGTTCGTGCCGCAAACTCTCGGTATCTCGCAGATCATGACCGCTCCATATTACGCTCTGCTTGTGGCGCCGTCGGTTTTTCTGCGCACGAGGTTGGGAAGCCCGGAAAGGAGCGGAAAATCGGACATTCTGAGAAGTATATTTTTTGCCAACATGCCCCAAATTTGGCAAGGGTTTTCTCTGTCCAGCCAAGTTTGATTAACCAGCGACGAGCAGTGCGAATACTGAGTGGATTCTTTGGTTTTATGTCAAGCTCTGGGAAAAGGGAAGAATTGATGTGCTTCTGGAGTGCACGAGAAGTAACTTTGCCTGCAGGGATATTTCGTAAATGTTCCAGCACTCGTATTTTGACCTGCTCACTGTGGAGCCAAGATCGTGCAGGCCGTGAGCCACCACGCAATTCACGTGGAAGCTTTCCAAAGAGCTGATAGTGTCGTGCTAAGGATCGAACCCTGCGTGCAAACCAGTCAGTAGACTTACTTTTTCAGTCCATTTGATTGCTAGGAAAATGTTCCTCATGTTTAGAGCGCTTGCAGGTGTGTCGGGGCAGAAGCGCGCGAGCCGCACAACTCTTATCGTGGAGCTGTTTCCCGATAAGGAAATGCTTACGTCATGTGTCGTTTTTTCGAGGGTCAAAAAACTTGATTTAGTCCCTGCAATTATTCCTGCACACCACACAGACAGTCACCCTGTGCGAGTGTTTTAAGCATGATTTTGGATCAACAAACATATTGTGCCCACAGTAGATACGGTTTCAAGTTTGCCATCATTTTACACCCAATCGGGTAGTCGTGACCTGGATTGTGGATTGTGGATTGTGGATTGTGGATTGTGGATTATTTGTGTGGATTGTGAGTTCCGTCATCTCTTTCTATCGCTTGTCCACGGCCCTGTGGAGACCAAAGGTCGGCGGAATTATCAGCCGTTGTGACGTTATCTGCTGATCTTGTTTTGGCGTTGTGGGATTTTGGCAAAAAATTGTTGCCGTTGCCATGTTGTCGTGATTTGGCAGGTCGTGTTTAGACTCGTAACCAGTTTCTACGTTGAGCAACAAGACAGAGGATGATAACGTGATAAAAAATCAAGGCAAACGGATAAGAATTCAGTGAGAGAAAAAAAAAAAGCGGCGGAAGTGTTGCTCGAACGTAGAGACTGGGAGAACTTACGTAGAATACTCTAGATTAAATCCCTGTAGTATATAAGCCAGTAGTACAATTCTGCTAGAGCATCTGATTGCTCTAAAGCAGCCTTCCAACCAAACAGTGCTATTGCGATCGTCTCCTAACCTCTTCTTCTAATCTCGCCCTCCCCGCTTTTATCACAACAGTAGCTAAAAAGAAAAACAATTCAAACTCCGCGGGCAGCCCAATTGCAAAGCCCGAGATGTACCAGTCTGCCTGCGGCATAGTGCTTGCACTAACATTTTGCCGTCCCCGCGCCCTCGACCGACCATCGAAGATGTACCTGACGAAGACGGTGAGCTCGGGCTCAATATTTGATATCCTGTCTAATCTCGTACCACAGATTTCCAACCCCGAGTTGGTCTTCCACTCGATGGCCCCATTTTGCAACGCATCCCTGCCCCTCGTCTTCCGTCATCCGTGCACTCGTCAAACGACATCTCCGGACCTGGAGTGGCCACCGCACCGACAAATTCTAGATCATCCCGTACCGTCATCGATGTCGATGCGATTATGGATATCGATACAGAAACACCTGAAGTAACTATCGAAACACCCCGTCCATCCCGAAAATCGCTGCCTTGTGGTGGATTCGTCTTTCCTTTCAGTGGCGCAGGGAAAACTGCCAGCTCCGACTACCCGTATGGATTACACGACACCGTGCCCCTTCCATGGACATATAGCAGCAACGCTGACGGAACTCTTACGTTGCGATCAACAGCCTGCAAGAAAGTTTGTTCGAAAGAACGTCCCAATTGTCGTGCCTGTGCAGATCTTCCCAAGGAGGCAACCCTGCAGGGAATTTTGGACCGCGCGAAGGATGGCATCCACGAAAAATCGAACTACGCGTACCACTCGTTCGCGGGGCTGATCGAGCTCCTTCATCGCAAGAACAAGCGGATTCAGGAGTTGCGTGTGCGAGGATTCAATGCCGCCAAGCGCATCGCAAGGCAGGCACGATCGCTCACGGACCACAAGCGCTTCGTTCAAGCGATTGGTAGCGGGAAGGTCGAGAACGTTGATCGCCTTGTTCGCGTGCAGTTGGAACGGAAGCAGGGCATCCGAGGACTCATCGCAACGTACGATAAGGCCGCGGAAGGAGTCTATCACCCGAAGAGCTTCACCGAGCAAGACGACCTGCGCGGTATGCTACTCTGGAAGCTCGCTGGGAATAGGGTTGCGGATCTCGCTCATCGGGCGCTTGGAGTCCCGAGCCGAACCACTTTGCGGAAGCGAACAACAGTACCACCGATTACTGGAGGTCAGTTACATGAGGGAATAGCAACTAAACATGTTTTTTGAGTTTCTGGAACACATCAACTCATATCCGCCTCCATATACACTGACCAGAAACTCTTTTTGTTCAATTCCTCTGCGCAGCTATGCTAATGGTCTGTGGATAGGCAAAGTTCCGGATGAACTTAATGACCTGACGTTCTTGGAGGAGCAATGCATCGCGAGGGCTCGGGAAACCAAATGTATGTATAAACTTTCTCTCGGGCCCTCTGGACAGTTTGCGGCTCGCGGCAATGTCTGTATCTTACCTCAAGATTCAACATCATTTCTCAATGCCATGCCTGCCCCCCTGTCCCAAATCCGAGATGAAATCTGTGTTATTCTGGTTGGTTCACCCGACACCGAGGTAACCATGATATGCTATGGAAATCACCCCTGCTGGTACGCCGTGAGAAGGTTAGAAAGGCGTTATTCTGTCGGACATAACAATAATACGAGTCCCAAAGAGGATGAAGAAGTGATGTCGGAGAAATGGACAATAAGAAGAAAGATTATAAAGACGGATAAACGGGAAACACTCAGTAATCCTTCATTGCATAAAAACGCGGTGATCCGTGATGAGTCCGAGAATATTCTGTCCGGTTCCGGGTTCCGGTACCGGACTTGACCGGAAAGTCATGGACCGAGAAAGCATGGATATAACACTAGGCACCATCCTTACGGATTGCTTAAGCCTCTTCCGGTTCCCATCAGGCCATGGGATTCCATTTCTATCGACTTCATTGAACAATTACCAGTTTCCGGCGAGTATGATTGCAGTCAGAACTTCGTGACAAACTTTGGTCCCGATTTGGGAATTGCTACTGTTGCCTCAGTTTTGTATGAGACATTGAGGTGTTGCGTAAATAGCACCACAAGAAGCCCCTTTATAGATCCCCCGGAGCAAAAGTCCCAAAAGTTTTAAAAAAAAATTACCACGAGAGATTTTGCGTTTTCGGTCCGGCCCGACCATAGCCGGTGGCTGTGCTCCGCCATCAATTTGGCCCGTCGCCCTCCCCGGGAGCGTTCCAATGGAACCTGGCAAAAAGCCAAGGACCTCGTCGATGAGGGGCCTTGCCTCTGTCCCCTTCCAACCATCCGCCACTTTTATCGACGTGCAGATCGCTACGCAAGCGTTTATCGACTGGGCGCGACCGGACCGATTGCCGAGTTTGCCGTCAAGAAATTCCGCTCACACCGCGGAGTGCGTGCAACAGAACTGGCTGAGTCAACAGCAGAATGGAAGGCCAAGGCAGAGGCGATATCTCGAGGGGTAGTCCCACCGGTCCGGGCCAAGGGAAAGGGCAAGGGCGAGCAGACGGCTCAATAGGTACACTTAATTCGAAAAAAAATTGCTCCAGATTTGCGTTTTTTTTCCCACGCTCTATAGCCCCCCGTTTTTTTTGAAACGAAAATTTTACCTACAAACTATACCTACTTTCCTGCCTAATATCGAGTCTCGAAGTGTCCGGGTCAAAATTGCAGCTTGTCATGAAGTTCTGACTGCAATCATACAACACTATTCTTGTCATAGTTGACTGTGCTTCTAAGCAGGTTATTCTCGTGCCTTGTGACACTCATATCGACTCTCCGGAACTTGCCCGGCTTTCCCTTATTCACATTTTCTCGAAGCATGGTGTCCCTTCCCATGTCACTTGTGACCGGGGCTCTGAATTTGTTTCATCTTTCTTCCGGTCCTTGGGTGAACTCCTCTCTATGGAGCTGCACTATACTTCCGGTTATCATCCAGAAGTGGTCGGACAAACGGAACACATGAACCAGACTGTGGAACAATATATCCGGATGTATACCTCGTACCAGCAGGATGACTGGCACGAACTACTTCCCCTAACTGAATTTGCTTTGAACAATTCTCTGAATGCTTCTACTGGAATATCTCCGTTCTTTGCGAATAAAGGGTATAATCCGGCTATCAATATCCACCCAGAACGCGATGTCGCGAACATGTATGCCAAAGACTACGTTGTCAATCTCCAGGACCTTCATCAGTACCTCCAGGAGCAAATCACTTTCGCTCAGCGTACAGACTGTTCATTCAAAAAGTGTTGACACCAGGCGGGTTCGAACTCAGACAAAGCTCACCACCGTTAGATAAACACAAGGATAGAGAGGGAGTATTAACCACTGTGCCACAGAACCAATATTGGCAGGAGAGAACCACACCTTTATGTCCAAGTTGCTGGGACTCTCAGAACTGGTATATTTGCATCTCACTGGCCACTTAGTACATGGGAGGAACATAATGGCTGCCCTAATGTCTTCTTGAGTAGTCCAGGATTTTACAAGCACACATAAATCACGCTGAAGTTGATAATTGCTGCTATTAAATTGTTCTGTTGTACCTGTTCTCATTCAGCTTGATAGCTAAATGCAGGCTGAAAATAGCACAGGACATCTTGATATGAGATGCATCCACTGAGCAAACACTTTCAAGTACGAGATCCAGCATCCTATCACTGTCCAAGACACGTTTGGACTTGTGAAATCCCAACAAGAAATGGGCTCCCAAGGAAGCCATTTGACACCTAGTGTAAGCCTTGCCATCACTTCTCATTGGCTCAGTGGTTATGACTCGTCTTTTGAGGGATGTGTGCTAGAGGTCCTTGGTTCGAATCCTTCAACGGCCATTCCTTGGATGCTGTTTTTTGAACGGTGTTTGAACGCTATTTAAACACGGTTTAAACCAATGTTTGATCTGAACCTTACCGATTTGCCTTGAACACACGTCCAGAGCCAGCTGTCAGCTGCAATGCTTCGGACCCTGTGAGCTGATAAGTTAACATGTTTGAACAGAGCAATAATTGAACCGGGTCATCTGTTGAGACAGCGATTGCTTAAACAAACCTCATATGGTTACTGATGTGGTAGCCAGTGGAAACGTTTCCAGGCAGGACATGAGGACTCTGCTCGTTCCGCTGCAATGCATCGATCGGCTGGTGTCTATTCTCGATCCCTCCCTTCGCGTTTCCGCAACTGTGCAGAGACAAATGAACCGCCGTGAGTGCGGCGCGGACGCTTTGAAAGTATGTAACCCTAGCATTTGATTGCATGTTCGCTTATAGAAGTCTTTGGGGCAGATTTTGGTCGGCTCCAGCAACTGGATCAAGCTTATAGTGGACGCCGTCAAGGTCTGTGATGAGGTTCCGCAGGTCGAAGTATTAGGCGAGACAGAAGAAGCCAATGAGCTATTGAGTTGGCTGGGATCAATGAACCGAGCATCCGATGGGCGGTCCCGGATCATCTCAAACTTGGGTGCGGCAGGGAAAGCTCTTGTTTTGATATTGATGGTGCGTGCACCTAAAAGTTCCCTAAATTTCCAGAAATGACACTCGTCCCAGGGGGGAAGCTTTGGAGTGAATGCGACAGCGATAGCAGAGTATGCCCAAGTGTATGCTCCTCTCTTCGTCGAAAGTGAGCTGGCTTGCTCACCACTTCTAGCATCTCGCGCAAGCGTGGGCTCCGGATTGCTGAGTCGGACATAATCGCGACCATTGGAACTGTGAACAACCCCCCGAGATTCTGGACTGCACTTGCGTTTGCGCTCGCGTCCTCGTCCATCACATTGCTGTGGCCAAATAACCAATTGGCATCTTGTGCGAGCGCCTTGGGCTGGGGTCTGCAAGAGGTGAATGATTATTCTCCATGAGATCCAATATTAATAGTCTTGCCATTAGCATTGGATGGATCTCGGCAACTCACACCTCGCTGATTCAAACAGTCTTTTCTTCCAATTGGACCGTCTAGTGTGGGCGTCAGTCTATGAAATTGCTGTTGGGAAGCAAACCGCCGTAAATGCTCTGTACAGCATGTGCAGATCACCCTTGTTCGTCCAGGCGTGCACCCTGGAAGGCAGGGAGAGTAACGACCTAGGTAAGTGTTTAGTTTACCATGCAATCGATGCACTGATCGTGTTTTCAGTGTTTCCCATGGACAATTTGTTACGGTTTTCACCAGATCCAGAAGATCGAAGTGTTCCTTATGCGGCGGCCACATTTGATCCCGCCCCGGTGTCCACTTTTGCCCCAATTCCCGCAACCCAGCCCGAGCCCGAGCCCCAGCCCGAGGCCACGCCCGAGCTGGCGCCCGAGCCGGCGCCTGGGCTGGCGTTCACACAGGGAAAGGGTAAGAAGCGTAAACTTACTCAAGGGCAAGATAAAGGTGAGAAGCGTGTGCAACCCGCGCGCGGAAAGACGATATCCGCGGCGGCGGTGGTTGCAACAACGGCTGTGCAAGTGACTTCCAAAGCACGAAAGAAAGCCAAGCCCTCAGTTGAGGCTCGGTTGCCCACGCCAAGTGGCCCGTCTTTTGTCCCACTTGAAGGTGAATTCGATCGACTCCGGGAGGCTTGCAAGCGGGATTCAACCTTGAAACTGGATTTGAATCAGCCGCGGCCGGTATGTGATTATATTCTCAACCTAACACGTACCTCTGAATACTTTTCATCTCAGAGAGCAGCAGAGACGCTTCCTATGAATGTGTATTCACCGTTCGATCGTGAACCGATAGCATACGAGCACAGGGGATTTGAAAATTCGGTGTGTCGGAAAGATGTACCCAGTTAGACAGACACGCTGATATGTTTTAGGACAAGAACGACCGGCCAGCTTTGCTCTCAATGCTGAACCACGCCCGCACTCTCAACGGACTGCCGCTTTTTCTAGGGGAGAAGGCTCACGATCCTGACCCAAACTTGCACCCAGGGATGGATGACGTGAGTGTTATCTACAGAGCAACTGCGGCAGAGTTCGATGCCCTGGGTGCCAAGGCTCAGGAAGCAATTCTGAAGTTTCGCTGTGTTGTTCTCAATGAAGTCCCTGTGGGCCCCCCGAAAACATTCAGTCTGGAAACGTTCGCAGAATATAAGAATCCTCATGTGGCATGTGAAATACAAGGTGCGTAAAGTCTCAAATATCAGCATTGTCGTGATTAAAAACATTGAGCTCAGACGTTGGGGAGCGGACAACCGAGTCTGTGAACTGTGTCCGCACTGGCCGATTGGCCGATCTCCTCGAAACGCCGGTGGCTCGTGACGGTCAGCCAGTGCTCAATGCGTTGAATAACACAACATATTTCAACCCCGGAACTCAATAATCACGATCCCCCACTTTATCCTCGCTTTCGAGACCGCGCAACAATGATTGCAGTCGTCAAGATGGCCAGAGAGATTGGCACAACAAATCTCTTGAATAGCTTCGATCTTCCATAAGGATGAATTTTTGCTTCTGCTGGCTTTACAAAAATATTAACCCCTTGATGGATACATTGTGAGGATGCTCACTGACATCAATACAGACAGCCATTGCCGACACCGCAAGATGCCAAGGAAACGGCGGTAACGGGCCATCCTTGCTACTGGCGTTGGTGGGCTGAACACCATTAGGCCCACCGATGAGGACGTGAACGCCGTCAAGACGCAGATTCTTGATGTGCGTCGGCAAAACTTGGTTGTCCAAGTCCACTTTTTTAATAGAAGGCAAAATCACCATGGGGATTCGTGCAGCCACCGCCTGGGCTAGCACTGCAGCTGCATATGTGTCGCGGATTCCAAGGGCCAGTTTAGCTAATGTGTTTGCGGTAGCGGGTGCTACCATGATGGCATCGGGATTCGCGGTACGACGAATGGCAGCCGACGTCACCACCGGACGATCTGTTTTCAGCTCCACAGCCCGGACGTCAAGTCCAATATCCAGCGCAGAGGGCGTAGCTATCGCTTGGACCTTCCACCCTCGATGTAGGACCTGATCTAACAACTTTGATATATCTTCCAGGGGACCCGCGCCACAGATAACGAGGAGAATTTCGACGGGCTAAAGAAATACGACAATCGGAAGCCCGATCTTCGCGTGGATGGCGTAGACGACGGACGTACCCCGCTATTGGGACGGACTGGGGGCATGGGAAGAGTGAAACGCACCATTGTACACGTGGCGCGGGGAGCCGGACCTTGGAAACAGGCACGGATCATCCGGATGACGGAGTTATCCGCGGACTCGGCCGAGATTTGTTCGTGTTGTTTTGCGAGTATAACAACCGTTCTATTCAGATTTACTGCCCAATTCATTTGGAAGTATTTGGTCTTATGCCCTTCAAGCCCTCCCAGCTTCGATTTCCCTGCTCCGGTGCTCGAATTCTACAGTCTTTTGGACTGATCTTTCCCACCGAAACACCACTTTTAGGTTTTGACCCCAGTTATGAGCAGTGTTGGCCCTAAGGGTTAAGGCCTTAATTTGATTAAGGCTTATTAAGGCCTTAAGATAAGCCTTAACCGCCAGGCCTCCAGACCTTAAGGCTTAAGACTGCGGGCCGCCCCGGCCCGCACCGTCGGGCACTGATCGCCCGGTGCCGCTTTGATCACATCTTTTTGCGCTCGCAGCGCTCACGACGCCCCCCATGGTCAACGCACTGCAATCGTACTTCCACAAAGGCACGGAAAAACAGAACTCTAGCCACTGGATCAACTATTGCAAGGGTTGTGTCAAGCACGAAAAGAAATTATTGCAAGATGCGGGTACCTTCGATGCGGTAGATTGGCAGGAAGGCGGCCAGTCTTTCCGCGAAGGTGAGCTCAGTTTCCTCCATTTGTATTCCATCCCCTGATATGTGGACAGCATGTCAACGTACAGTGTCTGTCCGCGGCGATAAAATCACCTGGATCACTCACATCTTGGGAGGAAGGAATGCCAAGGCATGCATACATGTCACGGATGCCGCCCGGCAAGAGGCTACTAGCCAACGGAATGCAGAGAAACAGAAGACCAAAGTAGCCGCTGCCGAGACTAGTAGAAATACGGCAACAGTCTTTGGTACGAGCACGACATCCGAGTCTGCAGGAAAGCATGGCAGATCAGTGTCGGCCGCGGACGACCCCGAGCCGAAACGTCTCAAGCAAGGATTCTTCCAGGTTTTTAGCGGCAAGGACCAGCCTTTTACCACGGCTGAGGCTGCCGAGTTTCAGGCCCAGGCTTTGCGAGCGACTGTCTCCGCGGGATTGCCGTTTCGGGTGTGGGAGAACAGAGAAGTCCAGAAACTCATTGGGCTTCTACGGAGTGCGGGGCCGGAAATTCTGCTGTCTCGCAAGGTTGTCGCTGGCAGATTACTTGACAATGCTGCAGAAATAGTCGAAGTCCAGGTCAAGCGAGCGCTGCAAGGGAAAGAAGCGGGACTGGTGTATGTCAATTAACTTCTGTTGCAGGCTGTACTAATTTAATTTAGTTCTGACAGATGGAAGGCACGGAAAAAGATTGACGTTAATGCACTTTGTGCCAACGTCGACTACAAGGTGCGCTGCTATTTTATTCTAGCCATGGATTCAGATTCTCAACTGTAGTATGTAGGTGTACATGTTAGAACTAGTCGACATGACAGCGCTAAGTAAAGATGGACCCGCACTTTGTAAACAATTCGCGGATATGATCGACTGTGTCGAAGCAAAATATAAATGCTACATCATATTCTTCACGACAGACGCCGACGGTGGGAGTAAAAAGGGGCGGACACTTTTGGGGAAGGAACGGCCGTGGTTATTCGTCCCCTCTTGTTGGGCACATCAGGTCCGTTTCACTCGGAGTATTATATCAATATTCTCAAATCCTCCAACAGTTCCAGCTGATCCTCGGGGACTACTTCAAGGTCTATCCGTACGCGGCAGAGATCGCCGAGACGGCGACAGGTCTGATTGCATGGATAAATAACCACGGAAAGGTTCGTAAAATCTTCGACGCTGTTCAGGCAGAGCTGAGCAAAGATCGGCTTGGACATGTGCTCGTATTGGCTTACCTTGTCGCAAACCTCACGCGGTGGACCACCCATTGCATTGCCTTTCTCAGGCTGCTTGTTCTGCGCGAATATCTGCAGTTTGCGGTCATGCAGAGTCGCGGTGCTATCATCGCGGCACAAGTTGGCGCAGCCAAATCCACCGAAGCAGAGAGACTAAAGGAGGAAGCTATTCACTATTGCGACCTTATCTCGAATCCTGCCTTCTGGAGTGGTCTCACCTCCGTCGTCGAGGACATTGAACCTATCTGTTATGGAACAAATATCAACCAGAAGGATAATACTCGGGCGGATCAAGTTCTTTTGACGTTGGCTGGGCTATATCTGCACTACACCGAACATCCTGAGCCCGAGATATCTGTTGGATTGGTCTCTCGCCTTGAGAAGCGATGGAAAGACTGCGACCAGCCTCTTTTCCTCGTCGCATTGATCCTGAACCCGTTCGAGGGTCTTTCCTGCTTTGGTCCCGCCGCAAAATTTGATCATTTCAAGGCAACGTCCCTCGTAACTGATGTACGCAACAAATTATTACTCTTGACGTCGGGAATCTGATTGTTACCAGCTCTATCGACGTGTCATGAACTATCCAGGCAACAACGAGTCGCCTCAGCAGCGAGTAGCTAATGAGCGGAGTGTTTCTCAGTTAATGTTTGAGTACCTCTCTTGCACCGGCAGCTTTCAGGGTTGGGCTGATGCACGCGATGAGTTTGAGGAAACAAATGTTGGCTTTTCATTTCTTTCCGTATTGTTGACATTATTGATAATTCCCTCTGTAAAGGGCAAGGATCTGATCAGGGTGTGGACTGCACTTGCCCAGAGCACAGGAGAACTTTCCAGATTTGCGGTCATGATACTCAAGGTTGTCGTAAATCAAGCCGGCTGTGAACGTGTATTTTCGGATGTTGGCAACATAGAATTGCCACGCCGCAGTCGAACCGCATTGGCAAAGCTCGAGAAAATTACCAAGGCATGTTCAATTGCTTGTATCTGCTATATAACTCACAACTGGCTGTAGATTAACGCCGGAATCAAGGCAGAACATCTTGCAGAGGGTTTTGCGCCTGCACACCGTGGACGTAAGAACCACGAGTCCATAGAAAAGTTGTTAGCTGTCCCTCGCTACCGGGATCTGCTTGACGACCAGGAGGACGAGGACGAGAGCGAGCGTGGAAGGGCTCTTGTCTCGTCATCAGCTGGCTGGAGGACAGAGATGGCTAAGTGGATTTCAGATGTCCGAGCGGCCGAAGCTGCGGAGCAGGCAGATGATTCTGACAGTGACGATGACACCCCGATTGCTGGCAGCTCAACAGCCTCCACCTCTCGTCTTCCCCGCACCAAGTCCCGGAAATGGGTAAAGACCACATTGGCCGTGCTCTTTGGTGGCGCATCGAAACCCGTTAGGAAATTTACCGACGATGACATTGATCAGGAGGCGGCGTTGATGGAGGCATTGGCAGAGGCCGAGGAGGATGCCAGGCCGGATGACGGGGCAGTGGAGTGCTCGGATGACGAGTATATGCCGTAGAATTGACTATTCTTCCACCATACATTGTATACAATGCTTTATACGCTCGCAATCAAGCGTAGGAAACTATTTCCTAAATTGGAAATAAGGCCTTAAGTCTGCCCTTAAGATTAAGCCTTAACCCTTAATAAGCCTTAAGGGACCCTGGGCCGGGTTCTTAAGCCTTAATTGCCAACACTGGTTATGAGTAGTCTGTTAGTTACCGCGCCCAAGTAACCGTTAGGTCCCCTTATTATGTAAGCTCGCTCGTTTAGGAAGGCGTAATTAGTCACGTGCAACGCGACTTGGACGCGCTGCCCGCGACAGAAGATTCTCGGAGGCAAATTTCGGATGTGATATACCTCATAAAGTCACAAAAAGTACTCTAGAACATGTTATTCTACATGAGGTCAAGTTCAACGCCTGAAAACCACCAATGGCCCATCACTGTGCTCCATTTGATGGGATGCGAAGGTTGACTTGCCCGAGATATCCATTTCGGCTGCGTCACATTCCTCCTTGAAGTTATTCAGAAAGAACTTTGCACGACCAAGGGTTGTTCCCTCTTTGACAAGCTCATCATGATTGGAAATGACTGATACAAGTTGGCCATTGCCAACAGTATAGCATCGTTTCACAACATAGGCCATGTTGTTGTATTTAACCTGAGTCTAGAGTAAGCAAGGATTTAGAAGTAGCCTACAAAAAGTAACTGGCCTTGAAGACAAGCTTGGATCTTCCTTTTCCGAAGGAATTATTCTCGAGCATTGCAGGATGCGCAGTGGGATCGTCCGTGCACCAATTGAAAGATTGGACACCCGTCTCTGGGTCTGATGTGTGCTCCGCGAAGAACAGTGTCACAGAGGTCGCAGTACTCGCAAGGGAGGCCAAAGTGAATGACGACTTCAAAGAGTGTGGCCCAGCAGAAGCTGTAAATTTTGCAGATTAGAGAAATCAGTTGCGAGAATATATTACTGGACGTACCAAGTCGTGTGCGCTTGAGAACTGAACTACCAAGAGAAATGCTGCTGTTCTCGGTCCAAATTCGCTTTTTGGACTTGAAAAGTCCGGGGGCGGTGGAACTCCAGTCCGAGCATGGAACTTTATTTAAACATCAGTTTTGAATATATATAGGACAAGAGGCGTAGATTGCACCTTTTCTACGTCAATGTGTGCTTCCATATATAACGTGGCAAATTTTCGGTTTCGAAACTTGGTGGGAACAGTCTTGTCCAGGTTCTGGCCACAGTCCTTCAGCGTCACATGAAAAACATTGCGGAAGCTTGATTGAGGCTCAATTTTGAGATGAACATTGTTCATACGGGAAAGTCTCATGTCTGAGCTGTTTCATTGATCTCAGCTTCAGCTTCAACGTTGAAAACCAAAGGAACTCACCGGACGAGACTCGACTCTGAGGCGTCCTCCCAGCTAGAGTTGAAGCTGGCTATTCCATTGGCCACAATGTCTACAGTAGTTGAATAAATGGATGTTCACATATGGTGAAAGATACTCGCACCTGAGAATTTAATTGCAGCCTCTCGGATGACCTCAAAGGTTGGAAGAAATTCACAAGCTTTGGAATTCACGAAGGGTTCCAGAACAAATACGTAGCACTCGTTTGTTGCCAGGTTGTTGCTTTTGAGAGTCGCCATATTGGCCCCGGTGATTGCGACGGTGGACTGTTGAGCCTTGATGCTCGAACCATTGAAGTTCGCGGCATCCTTCCACTGTGAACGGTGAAATTGTCCAATATTTCGAACACCTGATGTCAAGGGGTCTGGTGCTGCGAATGATGGTCAGTGTAATGTGCAGAACACTGGTTTCGTGACTACCTTGCCGATCTGAAGAAGATACCAATGGAGCCCCCGAAAAATTCGTATTTTGAACACGTCTCTCTGCACATCAGAAGTGAGTTCATATTTGATACTCCGAAAGAGAGGGTACTGTACCGTTCTTCTTCTCACAGAGGCCGCAATATTCAGTGCTGAGTCGAGCCGATGTGTTACCACATCCCGAGCATTGTCCCAAAGCCTGCAGGAAAGTGTGAGGAAAACGGCATGGTGTTACTGTCAGGTACATCTTACATTTATTCTGTCATGCTCCACCATGGGAGTGTTTGCGATAAGCACACATTTATGGCAGCGTCCGACGTTGGTCTTGTACTGGAAATGACGCAAACAAGTATCTTCCCCGGTGCAAAGAGCAGGATCAGTATCTGAGTCCTGCATTGCCATTTATTGCTTGGGCGCAATGAGAAAAGGATAGAAGGGACAGGAAAGAGCTGCTTAATTTGAGAATCAACTGAGGCCTGCTTAAATACGCCTTTGAGCCAACCACACACTCATACAATGTTCTATCATTTGCAGACAACTCTCATTGGTAATTCACACCGGAAATGAGACTCTAGTGTTGCATAGGGATGACTCGTTTCAACGCCGGTATTTCTCCCACATGATGAGGACAGAATGAGGCAATTAAATGAGTCGGCATGAGCCCAGATGTTCGCGTGCGCATCAACGCAGGATTTCTCCCACGGTTGAATTGATATGGTCGGAGTCACTGCTCCCAAAAGGAGACCGGCAACATCTTTATTGTTGAAAATTACTGACTCGTCAGTTGAACTCACCCACGATATAATGGATCCATATGACTCCAGGAAAGGTACTATTGTCTGTGTCCGATCTGAAAGCCCGAACTTTCACACAGTTAAATTGATATTACCAGCCGTTTATCCGTCAGTTGTGGTATAAAACAGGAGCTCCAAATCTGGGTTGCCTATGGTTAATGCCACTGGTGCCAATGGCACTGACAACGGCGTCTGTAAGCATTATTTTTGCTGCTCAATGCTATATGATTTTTCTAATCCTTTGCAGTCCCCCCAGATGAAGAGCTCAGAGAAATACTCTTTGACTTCGAACGCAAATCCCTGTCTCGTGAACTGCGCCTTCACTATCTTGAAGAGAAGCATCACATTAAAATTGGGTACATATTCACCTTGCCTGTTCAATGGTTATCGCAAGTTCACCGAGTATTTAGATTGACAAAGCTCAAAGCCTTGAATCTCAAATTCCATGTACCGAGCTCTCGCAAATTTCAGGCTGTCGAGGAGGCAACAGAAGCGATTGCAGACATCATCACTCGAGACGTCTATCAGGGGCAAGGACCGGACACCGTCAAGAAAATTGCTTCCTTGAGGTTGAATCTCACAATTCCTCGGTATGCATTCCACAGAGATTTGTGAATGTTGCGCTGACCTAAAACTCAGGGATTTTGTCCGGGCAACAATGAAGGGACTCGTCGGCCAAAGACCATCTGACATGCGCCGCCCGGGCTGTGGCAAGGGTCCAAAAATCCGCACCGCACTCAATGCTATTGGTATTTTTCAGGAAATTCACGTAGATGGTCATGAGAAACTCGGTGAAAAGGCACTTCGAATGGGCCCTGGTATAGGAATCGACATATATGGAATGCGCGACCATGTCGGGAAGGTGCTTCTGCTCAAGGCCGTCCCAAACTCACGGCTCAGCAACACCGTTGGTCATTTGTTTCTGGATATGGTCTCTGACTTTCAAGGTATGTGACTTTATTTTTCCAGCAGCTCTAATTCATGACTGAATGTCTCCCAGCTACTTCTGTCCAAGTGACCTTCGATGGCGGCAGCGAATTGGGCTGGTTAGCTGCATTTCAGACTACATTGTGGTGCGACCCTTCTGTCGATTAATTTTAGCTCTCTGACGAAGAATGCAGAGAAGTCTTTGCTCCCGAACTCTCAGCCGATGAATGGCGGCCAGTTGTTGCAGTGAAAAGCACATCCAACATCTCGATCGAGTCGACTTGGTCCTATGACCGGCAATTTAACGGACAGTCCCTCCGGGCAATCATTGAAGAAGGCCGTATTCATCTCATTCCGGGGGATTTGTTGCACAGGCATGTTCTTCCCCTCTGAATCTGAAAACCCTGTTTTAAAACTCTATTTAGAAGCCTCTTTCGCTGGCTCTGGTCCAAGATAGTTCAGACTGGACTGGACGAGTTTGTTGACTATTTCAACAACAAGAAAACGCGAAAGCAACGCAATCGGATTCTGCCATCAGGTGTTGCGCCAAATGTTGTCTTTGACATGCCAGCCAACTACGGTATCGAGAATCTAGCCATCCCGGTTACTCAGGCGGCTTTGGATGAGCTTCGCGGCCTCATTGACACACCAAGGGAAGATGCCTTCCGTTGGGTTTCTGACGAGTTTGATGAGGTTGCGACGGCAGTCTATATTAGGATTGGTTCACCTAAGCTTGAGGCACTCTCTGGGTGGGCTATATTTAATGGCATGGCACCACTACTTCGTGGAGTAGTAGTTCCAGGCCATTTATAGGCTAGACAATCATATCTAATTTACGCGTAGACGGGTGCATATATATCACGTGGGCGTGGTTAGATGTCCATCAATCGGGAATCAGAATCAAAAGTCAACCGCGACCATGCCGCCGACCGTACTTGGAGAGCGATTTCGTGGCTGTCCCCTTGGAACCTAGCATCCAGAGCTCGGTCAGAGGCACAGACCAAAAAGACATTTTTTCTTTTTGTGGTGAGAAAGAGGCTCACCGGGGCGTACGGGAGGAAGCTGGTCGAGAATCTCCAAGGTTTGGAAGTACGTAGCCGCCGGGTTTGCCAACCATTGAGTGGCGCGCGTGATTTCCGCTATGTGCTCGTGCTGCCGCTGTTGCTCAGTCCATGCGTCGTACAGTGCTATCTTGTCGTCGTTGTCGCTGGTAGTCATGAGTAAATCGGAGGCCACGTCATGCCTTCGGATCAGACTTTGGCTTGCTGCTGCTTGGCTGTAGCGTCCGACTCTTGCGGGCGATGATGACATCAATTGCCTGCCGAGTTAAATGTAGGCGCACTCTAAATTCACCAGGATAATATAGTGTGCATATAAAAGAATAGTAAAGCGAAACCTCTGTTCAGAATCTGTGAATGTCCTGCATTTATCGCAATAGCGGGAGATGGCAGATAATTTGCGTGACCGGCAGATAATTTCTCACGTGACAATTATCTACCAACTTTCTACCTCGACGTCGCACAACCTCTAACTTGCCCCTCGAGCCTTTTGTGAACAGGAAATCCCTCATTACAATGTCTATACCATTCTTTTACTTTCTAGTTGCAGCACAGACACCCAAATTCACTTCAGACCCGAGACGGCTTTTATCGCATTCTGAGTGCATTCGGAGGTTCACGGGAGTCCTAAACCTGTTCTCGTGTGTCTTCAGATGTCCTCCAATCCTATTTGGGTTTTTTCAGCCCTCAAACTTGCTTTAAACTCTTGCTTGTATGATTTTTGCGACTCAATTTAGATCCCACACGTCGGGCCAGTGCCCGCGCTGCACACTCGTGCCAAACCCAAAAAAAATGGCCATATAGTCACTCACCGGTTCACTCTGTATACTACATAAATTTATACTAAGGACAGAGTCCATGTGCTGTATTTTGACCTAGATTCCATTTTCTTTTCTCATCAATAACCTTTGGAGTCCGTCAAGTGACCAGTTCTTCTGCTATGTCCTTGGGTTCCAAATGGTATGTGGTGAGATATATTTGAAGGATTCAACACTGGCAGGTCAACAACGAAATTCTCCCCTCTCCCCTCCCTCTTTCCTTTTTCGATTTTTTTTTCGTGTTGGCTCCGTTGATACCCAGTACATTGGATCCAAAACCCGCCCATCCGCTCTTCAGCGCACTTGAATGAGTGCGCAAAAAATAAGTTGTTGGCAAGTACATAGCATCCTGACGTTCGGCGTGTTTGCTAAACCTGTTGACGTACCTCGAGCTTTGATATACGGAGAGTTCGTCGTGCAAGTACATAAGACAAGCAGTAGAAAGACTTGGAAGGCTGGGGCGCACCGAGTTTATTCTAAGCGGGGGCAGAAGAGTGGGGGGACGAATTCTATCCACGAGCGCTGGGTAGGGCGGGTATCAGGATGGACGGGCGGTGAACGTAGATAACCTAGAGTGTGTGTAGTAGGAGGCTCACGCCGACACGACTTTAGCATGATGAATAGGCGCAGCAGTGGGTTATGGGCCACCACACAACCCGACCGGTGGGGACGAAAGGCAAGTTAGGGGAATGCACGTACAGTAATGATGAATTCATGGAGCATCGATGAAATTGCTGTTAGACTAATCTATCACCCACGAGGAGGTAAATCAGTGCCATGGCCGCTCAGAAGAATCGGTATCGGGCGCACCTTGATGTGATTTCAGTGTCGGACCATGGACCGGAAGTGGAATGAGTCGGGAACAGACAAAAGTGATAACCTAGAACGACAGGAGGATACTAGAAGAGAAGTGAGACGTAGTAGTAAACGAGTGACAAGTGGCCGTCGCGACCTTCACGGAATTGTGTCTAGACACGAAAAATGTGGAACAAGACCTGTGAAATTCGATGAAAGTCATACCGGGAAGCAACGGGGATTAGAAGGTCACCAACACGTTCCCGGCACGGGTCCTCAGGCACATGAGAGAACAGAGCTGCGATGGAAAGACTGAGGATAGCCTACAAAGCACACATCGTGGCGTCAAACGCGAACGTAGTAAATCTCAATTGATGCTATGGAGATTTGAAGGATACACGATGGTGTCCCGGCGTTCTCCCGAATATTCGCAATACCCAAACAGGAGGAACCGCCTTCAAGAACCAAGTACAGCCGCCAGAAACGGAGATACGGACGCCAGACATTATCCTACAACACTGGGGTGTAGGACGAGCCCGAAAACTTCGTTCCTAACTAGAACACGGACAATTCAAAGCACGAAAACAATTATAGAGCCAGCGCGTGCACCTGAAGTGGGCAACACACTCGACTGGGGAGAGGCTGTGGTCGTCACACAAGAGAGCCGATGCGCAGCCAAGATGGTGCCCATTCTGAGTCGGAGAGATGACCATGGGAATTCGCCGCGGGCAGACACGTCAGACGCGAGCACGCGCAGAAATACACGCGGTCTACCTCAAGCGATCATAGGTGCCGCGTGAGAGTACGAGGGACAGGAGATATGCGAGTACGCACATGCCATTCCATTTCACAACGAAAACCCCCATCGCTACGAAGTCCGCAATACAAATTACCTCCATGGGCGGCCGGACTCTGCCTGGAGCGACCTTGCGCGATGGCCGGCAATGTAATGCGGAATTGCGACATTGATTAGCGTATGAATCAAGTTGTCGACACGACGGCCCCGCTTCCCAGCGAGGTGTTTCGATTTGAGTACGTGATGCCACCTGAAGAGTATGTGAGTGTGTGATAGAACCCGGGCAGCGAAAGTACGTACGCCTCAACAAGCATGTCGGTATCCGAGAGCTCGAAAATGGTGCGGTCTCGCCGATATACAGCGGACCATAATTCCTTGTCGACCAACCATGTCCGGACAAGATAGGTGACGACACTCTCCGGCGCCAGTTCCTGGATTCGGGCCCAGCATCTCAGAAACTCGTCTGGATCTGTAATTCGGAACCACCGCTTCATCTCCGCCCATAATTCGGGATAATGGGCAACACAGAAATGTTTTTGCCATGCGTGTGGAACATGCCACCAGCATAGCAAGAGCTGGGACTCGATGCAGCGGCGTCTAATGACATTCATAGTTGCCCGGTCGTGGTCGCACATGATTCACAGGGACACAATCTCCCAGTTCAACTGCCGAAATGCGACGAAGAACCAGTCGACGGTGTCTTCCGTGGCGTCGGAAGAGATCATCCATGCGACAGGCATTCCGTGGCCGTACCTGTTGGAGATACAAGCTTGGCCATGCAGTTTGCTATCTTTCCACATTGCTCATTATCTGACCATGCGGTCCCTTATCTGTTGCTATGCCTCCGCAATATTCTATTTCATATTCAGGATCATCTGACTCACTCCCATTTCAAATTCCTTATCTATTTGATATTCGCCTACATATAAAAGCTCGAGTACTTGTCGTCGATACCCCACTGGTTTGCCTCGCAATTACCTCTTGCTTGCAAACTCCCCTTCTGAGCAAATTCTACAGTACCGATCGCGAACGATGCGCGTAAAGAGACTCATGTTCTCGTAATATGTCGTGTTGTGAGTAGCGTCGACGCCCATGAATTCCCGGCCACATTTTGCATAGCATTTGCGCTGGTACGGGGTCTGGATCCCCAGAACAAAAGCGTCCGGTGCCAATGTAGAGAGTGGCAAGGGTGGGTCCGACGAGGCCTTGAACCCCATGAGAGAATCGCGCTCACGGAGCCGCTCCACCCATTCTAGCGTGGACAATCCGTCGTTCTTGTTCAAGCGGACGGTCTCGGCCTCGATTTTTTCTGACAAATGGTCAGCGATAATACAGTTAAAGTGCCGAATAAGGTACCTGAACGCGCCGGACATCCGCAGGTTTGATAAACTCTATTTATCTTGGGCCCAGTTCTGTGGGCAGCCCTGGTGGCTGTACACAAAAAAATCCAACCCATTTTTTCCGTTCTGGGTTGGATGTTTTTTTGTGTACAGCCACCAGTCTGCCCACAGAACTGAGCCCAAGATAAATAGGTATGACTAGTGGTAGAGCCCCCCGGTGTGGCACAAATATAGTTGTATGTGTGTCCAATTTGTCGCATAAGAAAGTGCAGGCAGGGGAAGAAGTTTGGGTTCACAGAGAATATTTTCCTCTGGCATATATTGCCAAGTTTGGGCATTTCCGCACAAGGTATATGATTGCGGCGGTATGACCAGTGGTAGACCGCGACAGTGTAGCCCAAATCTAGTTGTATATGTGCCCAATTTGTCGCATAAGAAATTGGAGGCAGGGGAAGAAGTTTGGGTTCACAGAGAATATTTTCCTCAGGCATATATTGCCAAGTTTGGGCATTTCCGCACAAGGTATATGATTGCGGCGGTATGACCAGTGGTAGACCGCGACAATGTAGCACAAATCTAGTTGTATATGTGCTCAATTTGTCGCATAAGAAATTGGAGGCAGGGGAAGATTCACAGAGAATATTTTCCTCTGGCATATATTGCCAAGTTTGAGCATTTCCGCACAAGGTACATGATTGCGGCGGTATGACCAGTGGTAGACCGCTACAGTGTGGCACAAATCTAGTTGTATGTGTGTCCAATTTGCCGCATAAGAAAGTGCAGGCAGGGGAAGAAGTTTGGGTTCACAGAGAATATTTTCCTCTTCCATATATTGCCCAGTTTGGGCATTTCCGCACAGGGTACATGATTGCGGAGGTATGACTAGTGGTAGAGCCCCACGGTGTGGCACAAATCTAGTTGTATGTGTGTTCGATTTGTCGCATAAGAAAGTGCAGGCAGGGGAAGAAGTTTGGGTTCACAGAGAACATGATTGCAGTGGTATGACCAGTGGTAGAGCGCCACGGTGCGCCACAAATCTAGTTATATATGTGTCCGATTTGTTGTATAAGAAAGTGGAGGCAGAGGAACAGGTTTGGGTTAACAGAGAATATTTTCCTCTGGCAGATATTGCCCAGTTTGGGCATTTCCGCACAGGGTACATGACTGCAGAGGTATGACTAGTGGTAGAGCCCCCCGGTGTCGTAGTACGGAGTTCTCTGCCGGGGGACAGAAATATCGGGTCGGTCGTCCGGATACGGGGTGTACGGGTGAAGCAGAAATATAAAGAAAGGTCCCAAAGTGTCGTATAAGCGTGGAATAGAAAATGGGTGTGATTCGGGGAAAGTGCCGCGCGGGCGTGAGGTACGAGTGCACGGTAGAAAGGACTCGGGATAGAGAATATCTGGGGCTCGGATGGAATTGGTTCACTGGCGACGTAGCCACGGTGGGCTGCTCAGGTCACTGGTCACGTCGATGGTGGTGGCTCGGGATCAAGAGGGTGATATTTTGCAATGTGTACGTACAAAACAAATAACGGTCTGAAGACCGATGTACCGTACAGTACGTACAGCGATGTGGAAAGGGGGGATAGCGACGAGCGGTCCATCCCACCCTTCCACACCGGTGTGGCACAAATCTAGTTGTATGTGTTTCCAATTTTTCGCATAAGAAAATGGAGGCAGGGCAAGGACTTTGCCGTAGCATCAAATATTTATTTCAGCCCCGTTTGGTCAACTCATGGACGTGGATGAGTATGTACATAATTTCTACGTCAGGACACATGGTGGGCCCAGCTTTTTGGTGAAAATTCAGTTGTATATGGGTCGCATTCTTCACATAAGAAGTTGGAGGCAGAGCAAGAACTTTGCGTTCACAATGAATATTTATTTCAGCCTTGCATCGTGAAGTCTTTCGCTGGCCACATAGAATCTCTTTCTACCCTAGGAGACGGCCTACATGTATGCATTAGGTGCTGTGAGGGAGATGATGTCACAGTCAAGACCTTATCCACTCTCAGTAAGATGAGAGGGATTGGGTGGTGCTCGTGGTAGATCTCGAAAGATGATGGAATAAAAGGTTAACTACGACAGCGCAAAAGCTACTCTACTTATACTGTCTAGGAAACCGTGTGAACTAATCTATATATACTACTACTACCTTTAACCGCATGTTCTTTAAGGTCCTTGCTGTGTCCTCATGTTCTGTCGTCATCTCTGACATCATCATGTGACCCGAACCCGGAAAACCCGGACCCAAACCCGCGGGTCTACGGGTTGTCCACGGGTTGTCGGAATTGATCGGATCATGCCTGCCGAAGCTTGCCGGCACAGTTTAACACCTTCAAAACTGAAATATGCTCACTAATTGAGGTTTTTAAATGCATCGGGTGCTTAACAAAACTTTGGAGTACCTTGATGTCTGCTGCATAGATATTGGTTGCCCAACGATCCAGAGCGCCTATGTCATGCTTTCGAGGGTGCGGCGTCTCAAAGGTCTTTGCATTCTCCGTCCTTTTGGCCTACAGCGCATCCGGAACCACATTTCCGAGGAGCTGCGGACAGAATTGAAACGCACCAACCTCAAGGCAAAGATAACCAAAGCCTACTCTCGCGAGAGGTTGTCGTGGTTCTACAGCTTGGTGCCCGAGGGAAAGGTCAGCCTTTTGACCTGGAGGGGTGTCACTGTGGATAAAACTGTTCAGGGTGGTGGCAATGCTCCATATGTTTTCAAAATTCAAGGAGCACTATATCATAAAGTCGGCTCTTTGCTTCCAGAACCATGGTTACCTTCATGTTCACAGATTTTCAAGTGTCATCAGAAGGTCACGGGTTCGATTCCCACACTATGGTACTTGTGCGTAATGGCATTTCCTCCCTGGACAACTTCCCTGGCATTAACTGGATTTATCTGGTAGACCCAGTGGATGACTTTTGGAATGCTTCTGCAGACTGAATTTCATTGTCCCAAACACTCCAAAAAAAAAAAAAAAAAAAAAACCCCCTCAAAGGAACCAAGTCTGCCCAAAGGGGCGATAAAATTAGTCAGCATGTGCAGATTGCGCAAATTGCGCAAATTGCGCAGATTGCATTTGGTCATGTTTGTCCATGTGTGATGCATCTGTATATGGCCGTATGCATACTCATACGGCTCCATACGGCATACGTACGGCTGCCACCCGTAACCATATAGGAGGAACTGGAGGGTCGTACGGTATGGTACAGGATTAGGGTCGCGACTCTAATTAATTTTGGTTTAAATCCTCTGGCCTTATGCTCTCACTCTAAATTCACTAAAATATTAGGGAGAGCTATGAAGCCTGTTTGCGTCCCTAAAGTAATAATCAGAATATTTGGAACATGAATGGAAGCACTATGATTTTATATATGACCAAAAAAGTGAAAGTGTGCTGAATTATACTGTACTTCGCCCTGGCAAAATTTGAGCCTGGGCAGTGGATGGAATCTAGTAAAACTGGTGGTGGAAAACAAGTTCGTGACAATGGCAATGAGTTCGCGATCAAGATACATGTCCTCCCAAGTCCCTCTCAAATTTTTATACACGAGATCGGAAAGGAAGAATTTTATTCTGATACTTCTGGTCCTACTAGTTCATCCACCTCGCCCTTGGCTCGCGGCGCAGTTCTCGGTGGCGTTCGATGTCTACTTCGCGATCCGCGCCGTCGTAGACAGGCGGGTGCAAGTCGCTCTGGGACGCGATGCCCCGGACTGGCGCCTCAAGAACACTTGTCCCGCGTGTCTGTACAAACTCGAGGGCGAGCCCACGCTGGAGCTGCCCTTCCTGGCCACTATCGACGGCAATAACTCGCTCAAACGGTTTGAGCTGCGCGAGCGGGAGGACGTGTGCGAGGATGGGACTGCTGTGCCCGGCGCCTCCAAGGAGCGCCTCGATAGGCGCGCGGCACCGGGCGACTACTACTTGTCGCGGGAGGAGGTCGATAATTGGGCGAGGGAGGGCCTCAACGATCTGATGAAGGGCGCGATCCCCGACGCCGAGCACGACGAGGACAACGACGGGTGTACGGAGCGGTGGCAGAACATGAAGGAGGACGTGACGGCGCGCGCGTGGGGCATGTACGACGAGACGGGGTTCTTCCCTGCGCTCTGCCGGCATGGGTTTGTGCTCATCGTCGTGGATATGATCAAGAGTGGGGAGCTGTAAGTGTTTGCAGCTTTTTTTCACAGGTTGTACTGACGCCGCGTACTCTTTAGCGGGAAATATGGGTACGCCATCACTGCCCACCTGCTGCGTGTCCTAGGCCGACTCGGCCTGGGGTACGACATTGGGTGCAAGTTCGGCAAGATGGTGAAGGCGCACCCACTCCTCTCCAAGCTCGCCCGCGACAACCACTTCAGATCCCTCGTCGGCATCTTCCACGGCCACGCGCACAACCGCCGTTGCCAGCTGACCCACCTCGCCACCTACGTGATGGGCATGGGCTTGGAGGATCTACTCCGCCGACCCGAAGATGTCGCTGTCCGCATCGCCGCCCTCGGCAACGATGTTAACGGCCGCTACGGGCGCACGCGCCACGCGACTCCGGATCGACTGTACAATCTGGCGCCACCGAACCTCGACCTGGGGGACCTGGAGGTTTGCGGGGGCGGTGCAGTCGCCGCTGAAGTGTCCCATGACACCGCACTTGTGGCATTCGCCTGAGCCCACCGCCACCGTGCCCGGCGTCAGTGGGTACAGGCGATCCTCGCTCGGTGGACGCGCCTGTCCAGTTCTTTACGTAGTATCCTGACTGAGCGAACGAGAGAAAATATTACGGCTCTTTGCGAAATCGCGAAATCGCTTGAGCATTTCGCTGCGTAAATACTGTAAACGGAGAAACAAGCTTTTATATGTAAGAGCTTTCACGACATGTGCTGCTCCTCTACACCAAGGAATCCCTTGAGCCAAGAGGCATGGGCATTCACGATCTGCAAGAAGCCCTCGATGTCCTCCATCACAAGATCATAATAGGATGGCATCGACATTGAGAGGCTGACGTTGGAGACGTTGTTGGCCGTGTTTTTCCGTCGCATTTTGGGGCGCATCGTGTCGCAAATGCGTCCACGCCTTGGCTTCCGCCGGATTTTGAATTCTGTCATTAATTCTGCATCACAGTATGTTCCATTAGCGAGATAGTAAGTTGATGAGAGGAGTCATACATAGCAGCTCAAGTTGTAAGTAGGGTTTGTCGAGAGGGCCCATGGCTTTTATGTGGAGCCAAAACACCCCGGGTCCGGAAGCGTAAGACCGAGCGAGCCAGATTGTAATCAATTGCCTATAAAGCTCTGGGTTCACGCCCAGCGTGCTCCGCGCCGGTCCTCATCCCTGCCTTTCCAACACACGAGCTGTGTCGACGTCGGCTACAAACAAAAGAACTGTAAATTGAGGTGGAGAGAGCAATTTAGCACATCCGGTGCCAACCTATGAGTCCAGCGACGGTCTAATGCTTGAGAAGACAAGTATAGAAAGAGGCGGTGGTGGTGGGAAAAATAGAGGCGTAGCAAAAAAAAAAAAAGAGCATAACGTGGCGCGGAAGCGGAGGCCATGGGCACACAGCAATATATAAGGTCTGAGGGAGTGAGTGGAATGCAAGATCAAAGAATACAGAACTCAACCTGTAGCATAAGTGCCCGGAATGTGCTCGACGCGAATCGCGACTCGGGGGTTGGGAAACGTGATCAGATCCTGTAATGGGATGCAAGGAGTGAAAATGGGCCAGCGATAAGCAGTATTGAGACGGGAGGACGGAGGCCGTAGGCGATGGTGGTGGCACCGGAGAGCGCTGGCGGCGGTGATGTAAGCGGGATGACGTCACAGATCTAGCCTGCGAGGGCGGCTTGTACTGTCTTGAGATACTTGAGGTTGAAAATGCGCTGCCGGATCGCTTTTGATAGATGCGAGAGCAGGGGAATTCCACTGAAAGACGTCAGCGCAGGACGACAGAACAAGCAGAACTGTACCGATTATAGTGTGAATAGCAGACCCGTAGGACAAAAGGAAGAAGTTTCTGCGCATCAGTCCCAACAACGGAACGCACATCCTCGAGATCAATCGTTGCGACGAATGCATCGGCAAAGCCGAGAAGCGGCGCCGCCTCCATGTCGGAGTTTAGCCCCAAAATCTTCCCTCCCTTGTGAAGGCCCTTAAACTTCAGCCGCTTACGTGTCAGCTTAAGAACGAGACGTTGGACTTCTTCCCAGACAGCTTTGAACGCCGCCCGGTCGTGTATCTCCATCCACACGCGCATGACCGTCACCGCTACCATCACATTAGCATGGAATGATACGAGGAAGAATTTGCGTACATTCGTTAATTCCCACCAACCACCCATTGATCTCAAAAATGTTCATATCGCCTACAACAGGCTTGAAGGTGGTGTCGCAGTCGAGGGTGCGAAGATCGTGGATGGAATTGAGCAATTTGTGATGCGCACCGAAGATGATTCGCTTGCCATCACGGGAAAGCGAGCTGTGAAGATATCGCTTCTCATCACTCAGAACCTCTTGGTCAGCAATGTATGTTGCAACCTCTGAAAACAATGGAATGAGAAAAAAATTCATAAGGGTTAAAAGAAAAATCACGTTGCCGGGTGTTTGCGCCCGTCGACGATAAACTGTTCAACTCGTCTTTAACCTGCTGGATGAGTCGAGTCTTGGCGTCGCAGCTGAGCAGCCCCGGATGAAATAGACCGGGTGTCTTCCCGTCGAGCAGATCCTTGGTTGATTGTGCTACGTATGGTCAGTAAAAATTCGGCGGCGCTGGGATAATAATTCCCACCATTCTCGACTTTTGATACGGTTGCTCCAAGGCCAATCTTGCGAACACACTGCCGATACCGTGCTGCAACGGCCTGAGTAATTTTACCGGCTGGTGGCGGAGGATGGGTATGACCCGACTTGGGATTCGGGACAACCAATGCCATGCGTGCGAGCGTGGGGTGGAGCGACTCCCACGGGCAAAATATCATCATCTTCGCGGCACAGGTGACTGGCTCAATCTGGGCGACATATGGGTGCCCGTTCTTGTGATGATTGAACGCTAAAATGTGTACATGTGTCAGTTCTGAACGACTACTGAAAGTACGGAGCACAAATGAACTCACGGCAGCGATGTTTCCCTTTTTGTCCGGTGCGCGCTGAAACAACCCTCGGACATTTGCCCTCGGTGTCGTCCTCCTCTATGATGCTCTCACCATTCATCACCTTCACAAAAATCTCCTCAGAGACGTGATCAAGGATGAGCACCTGCGAGTGAAGGGAATTGAAGATGAGGGCCTCATTGTGTTTGGAGCAGAGCAGAATATCCTCCTTATTCCGCATGGGCTTGACCGTAATTAGTAAGCCCAGAAATACGCGGTGTATGGTAGGGGACGTGACTTCATGACAACTTTGATGCATCGAACTTGCAACCCTAATAGCGAGGTCAGATATTGTTCGAAAACTCTGTTAATGCATATTTGAGCAGCTATTGGTAGCTAGAAGACATTGTATGGGTCAAAAATTTAAAAATCGTAAATCGATTTTTTGAGAGCCGATTTGGCGGGTTTGGGTCACGTGGTGGGTCACGTGTAAGCCAAACAAGCACAACTTCCAGCCCTCGACCTCGCGAACAGGACTATGGCATGCTCCAAACGTTTCAACAGCTTCATTGTGACTTCAAGAACGAGCCGTATCTGCTCGAAAAGGTGCGTGGATTAGATCACAGATTGCTGAACTACCTGCTCAATCCGCCACAGTTGCGCCGCAGATTGGCTGCAGATTATCAAGGAGGTGGGCGACGAGTGTCATTTCCTCCCACCCAGAGCTCAATCCCATTGAGTATTTTGGGGGGTGGTGCAAGAATTATTTCCACGAGCAAAGCAACGGCAAGTTCGAGCATAGGAAGCGGATTCTCCAGGAAGCACTTGACATGTGCCCACTGATATCCGTCTGTCGCTTCTTCCGACGAGTACATCAATATCTTGATATTTATCACCACGGCACAACAGGAGCTGTAGCTGAGTTTGCTGCCAAGATGTACAAGCCGCATTTTTTTTTCTCGTATTTTAAACGGGCTCAAAACACATACTTGAAAATTTTTGCACCTGCCGAGATTTGGCGGGTTGGTCACGTGACTATATACCCAAAGTCCGAAACGTGAAATTTGAATAGAAACATGTTATTTTCCTGTCGTTTGCGCCTACTTTTGGCCCAAAATTTGCAAAATTGCGACTTGACATGAAGTCGCGTCCCCTACCATACACAGGGCAAAACATACCACGTTCAATTTGTGCAGGGAGACACTCCCGTCACACCGTACACCGTCAGCACGAATGCCGTTACAGCGCCATTTTTGAAGGGAATGATAGAATCTGGTCAATCCGTGAGAGCGCTGAAAGGTGAGACAATAATAAAAAGATCGTACGCAAGAGTCCGACCAACATCAGTATCATCTTGCATTTCCCGCGTGCGCAGGACTGCTGCCGCAAGTTTTCGACTCGGTTCTGGGTCCAGCTCACGTCTTTCCTCTGCCAGAAAAGCAGAATCAAGGGCTTCACATGCCGATACACCAGCGCAGAATGGAGCAGCTCGCCGACATGCGACTTTGATGTCGTCGGTGAGACCAAAAAATGAGCCGGGTATATGTGCATCGGGTGCATTTCGAGCGCCTGTGGACCCGAGCCAAGAGTGAGAGTCCTGAGTAGACAGACTTTCATCTGGAGCCCACCGCGGGTGAGTTGAACTTGCGTAAGTTTTGCCCCACGACTTGAATCCACGTGACTCTGGCATTCGGCACATCCTTGATCCTTGCGGCAAGAATTCGGCCAAATTTGTTTGTAGCAATAAGGCATGCCGTTGTGCAGTGTTGTAGTTAAAGGTCTTATTAAGGGTGCTCCCCAAAATTGAGGCCTTAAGTCTGGTTAAGACTTATTAAGGGCAACCAAATTAAGGGTCATATTGAGGGTTATTTCCGAAAAGGGCTGGTCCCGCCGCTGCACCAAAATCATTCACAAAGAGGTTCTACATGCATAATTAACCTTCTTAATCATTCCCGGAACCCTCCTGAGCACCAGCATCGGGCTCTTCCTCACTCGATGACATCGCATTGTTCGTTCGCCATTGCTGTCATTTTGGCTTTGGCTTTGGCGTTTTTCTCGGCCCCGACCTGAGCGGCGACGATTTCCTCGCGTTGAAGATAGGCGGCATACCGAAGGGGGACTTTGAGCAGAAGCAGGCGACGAAATGCGAGATAGTGAGTTGTCCAGCGGGTAAGGTTGGCGAGGAGATAGACCAAAATCGCAAAATTTTTAGCATACTGGGCAGCATCGAAGATTTTGCGGACGCGATCGTGGGAGAGAATCCACCCGACGAGGACAGTAGCCATCTCCGCGATCTCGGCGGCGTCCTCGTTGACGGTGAAGTAGTCCCCGAGGATCAGTTGTCCCTTAAAACCGAATTAAGGCCCGAAATTAGTGCAAAGTGGTGCGACGTACCTGGTGTGCACAGCAGGGAACCACAAATATCCATGTCCTCTTGGCTCCAAAGTCTTTCCGTCCCCGCTGACTACCTCCATCATTATCACAGCAGAATAGCACCATGATACAGCCGTATTTGCTCTCCGTATTATCAACCATTCCTTCGAAGGCAATGCACATGGCTGCGCCGTCCTTGTGATAAAACCCTACAAAGTTTGTTTAAACAATTTGCGTCTCAACGGGGTTACTGCAAAATAAAGAAGACACGGCTCCGTAATCGGCTCGGTATCCCGAAGCTGGAAAAAATGTCTAAGGTGTGGTCCCACTTACCGAACTATTTCTCTTCACTGACGTGCAAGCAGCTCGGCTCGAGTATAAGAACTGAACACCTTCAGGAGGGTCTTATCGACGAGAGGAAACCTCGTAATGTGCACGACGCGAACAAGGCGGCGAGTTTAATTTCGGTTCCGCGTTATGCTGATGTTCGCGAGACGGCCGACGGCAATGGGGAGGAGGAGACTCAGCCAAAGTTGGTAAAGTCCACGGTGTCTTGGCGTGCAGAGGTCTCCAAGTGGAAGGCAGCCAGCAACAAACCGGCAGATAGCGACGAGGGTGATACAGACGATGAAGAGCTTCCCACTCCGGGGACTCGTCGTCCTACCAAAATTTTCCCTCGTTCTCTCGACCTCCTATTCGGTGGCGTGGTCCGTCGCGCCGTAGGAAAGCCACCGCCAGCACAATTCACGAGGGAGGTTTTGATGATGGAGTTGCTTGCAGCGGAGGAGAGCGATGAGGAGCCCGATGATGGAGCACTTCCTGGCTCAGAGGACGAGTACACCCCGTAGAAACTCGCCCACTAGCGCGCCCGCATAATAAACGTCCATTTTAGGAAATTTTGATCTAAGGCCTTATTAAGGGCAACCCTTATTAACCCTACTTAAGGGTCCTAAGCCCTTAGGAAAAAAATTTACCCTTAATAAGGGCTTAAGCCGCAACACTGCTTTGCCCACCAATGACTCATCTCATGCTTCCTTCCCTAATCTCAATCGAATTTCTGCAGACTTGTTTGGTCTCCTTCCGAATCGCAAGGGAAACATCACTATCCCTCCAATTCCAGCAAGCCATAGGATGAAGCATGGCAACGATGGACTCCATGCCATTGGTGCTACTTGGCTTTGCTTAGTCTGGGATGAACATCTTGTTCTCCGACAGATGGTCAAGGCCGACAAATACCTTAATCCAATGGAGAGAGTGGATGATTTTCAAGCCATCCGCAATCGGTGTATTACCCGGGGATCGATACTTCAATGCATTGCTGATGCATTTGGGGATGGCATATTTGCATCACAACAGATCAAGTTGTTCTTACACCGACCGTCACTCATGTTTCATCCAAATATCCACCTAGACAAGCGGTTTGCAGAATCAATAGAAAAGGACGAGCAGGGAACTCTTACCGTACTCGATAACTGGCTTTCCAGTCAGATGGTCGAGCATCCTGATCTGGAGATACTCTGCTCTAAGTTGGGTGAACTTGTTCATCGAGGCCTTCTGGAGCTTGACTTAGGCCGCCAATTGACTGACGAGGAAATTGAGAATCCACATGCAGTTCCAGATCACACAACACCTTTTGCACCACTAACTTACGCTACTCGGAGAAGGACTGGGTCAACACGTAGAAGGATGTTGCCTGACATCGCTCCAACACTGAGCACCTTGCTTCCAAGACCGCTGCGGTTTGGTGTGGCTGCAATCATAATGCAGGAAGCATTGGCCCAGCGCCGGGGGCATCCACCGACTCCAAAGACTGAACAGCTCCGTTGGCTCCTCAAAGGCAATCATCCGAACACTGGAAGGGCCTTGAACCATGATCCTGATCAAATGGATCCGATCCGTGGAGATCTGAAGGGTCTCCACCTCTTGCAGAGTAAGATCCCGCCTGCGCATCTGACGACCAGAGCAGGGATCTCAAGTCTCTTGGCATACATGGGCACAGGACAGGGAAATCTGACACGAGAGTTCCTCCAATCCAGCGAGTCCGAAATGTACTTCACTTCTCTTGAAGAATGTGTTGAGACATTTCGTGCAGCAGAACTCAAAAATGCAATGATCGGAGAAGCCAGTGCTATCTGCATTGACAATAAGCAGATCTATGGCCAGCCATCCAACTTTCTTGGACTCCATCCAACAATTGTAATCAGAGAATCGGAGACCCGGAAGCTCACTCTTGAAGAGAAGTTTTCACCCTATTTTGTACCGGATGTGCAGATGCAGTGGGAAGCTTTTCTTGGCCCGATGGCTAACCAGGACCCAGAAAGTTTAATGGCCAAAAAGTGGCCTGGGGCGATGTCCTAACATTTATCTATCGGCGTAAAATCATCGGATTTGGAAGTGGACTTACACCACTGCAGTTTGCAAATAACATGGTCTTTGCGTCTATCGCCGATCCTGCTTCTGCCTCACCTGAAGCTGTTGCTCAATGGATCCACAGCAATAAATCCTATGGAGCTTTTGAAGGTTTGAAGCGGCTTGGCTTTTTCCTAGCTCCAAAGGCTTCCGCAGCCACTGTACGCGGTGCTTTCCTTTCCTTCTACTATTGGCTCGACAAACATCTGTCCGATGATGACAAGATTGTCTTGCGCTTCAATGCCATCTTTGTCGAGCAATTGTTGTGCAAAGTACCACGGTGGACAAAACCTTTGAAGGACATGGCCAAGGTCAACCTGGAAGTTCTTGCAACAACTGTCTTTGAGAACAATCCAAATGTCTGGGTGCAAGGCGACAACCTCAAAGATCCGTCACTGTTTCCTATCCCTCCATGTAATGACCGTGAATTATTCCGTGAGATTTTGGCAAGCGGACTGGTGCGTAATTTCCTCCGCGCGATTGCCAAGCTTCTGAATGGTAAATTACAGCCAAAGAAGTGAATGGGATCATGAATTATATATATTATTGAGATGTACATAGATAAATCCATATATCGCTATTGAACTACCAATGAAAGTAAGGTGTACATGGCAACTTTGCATCACGTCTCTACTTATCCTGGCTCAACTTTGGCTTGTCCAAGTTTCCAACCATCATGTGCACCAGTGCACAAGCTCCACACAGCGTGAGGCGCACTTCTCCGTTACGAACTAACTAAGGATGTCCCAAATGGATTTTCCAGTAATAACGGGTGACTTGTCGGGTCGTCTACGATGATGATATATGAGAAGAATCGTGTAGGTAAAAAACTGCCGTTCTCGCCTTGTTATGCATGAGGAAAGCTATTTTGGGTATGGCCGGGCCGTGCTCAGCAAGTAGCTGCCTAAACTGTACTAGTATTCCACCCTCATCGAACATTATTTATTATGCAAGAAAAAACAGCATACCGGTTTCTTCTGGGGTCCACGCATCAGTAAATGCGAGGAAGGACTCTCTCTCTTCGGTTATCAAAGGAAGGGTGCCTTTTGAATGGTTTTCGTCGCTTATCTTCGTGGAATTTTCAATGGGCTACCACACTCGAATCATAAAAAAAAGTGGCTTACTAGTCTTTTAAAGTTAAAGCCATTCCTCTTTAGAAGATAATACTGCTCAATGCATTGCGCCGGAGTTGTCCCCGTAACTTGAGAAGCAATTCGATAGAAATCTTTGGGGTTCCCCCGAAATGCCCGCAGAAATCCGATCGTTTGCCAGCGGGAGAATTCGCTGGCCGCGTAGTGAGACTCGGGGTCCCTGACAAGTCGCGCCTCATCCTCGTGATTCGGGGGCGCCGGACCAATCAGCAAGTCAGGGACCACGGCAGCATTAGCCCTCAGAACACATTCAAGTCCTGAAGCTAGGTGTGAAGCCCCTTTGCTGCCGCGGGGCTTCCGCCGGGTCCGGACCATCTGCCACGAGCGGGGTGTGTGGCGTCGTAGCGCCTTCTCAGCGCCCTGGCCAGCTGTGTCCAAGAGCAGGTAGGACAGCTGCTGGACTGAAGCTGACATGAAGGTGACACTCGTTTGAATCATTGATGGCATGAGTCACGGAAGTAAATATAGGTAAATACAAGGGGCTTATGCTGCAGTATTAGTTTATGGGTACGGCGCTTATGTAATGTGTCTAAACACAGAAATGATGCCACATTCCTTCCGTCCGCCCTGGTGAAGTGCTTCGAATCGAGTCCAAGTTAAACCAGATGCTTCAGGACGAGTAGAAGGCGTCGAACATGTAGTGGAATTATCCCAGCTTCCGTGAACAAAGGCGCAGTCATTGTGAACGAGGGTCTAAATTCGACAGTAAGATTTGGCACAGAAAAGGCCATGATAGAGGCTCTGGTGTCATGTCCTCAGGCCCGATTAGGCCTGGAGCTGTCAAGCCAGGCCCAATTGGGCCTGAGGCTGTCAAAGACTCAAAGGCAGGCCCAATTGGGCCTGGCTTGACAGCGGCATGTGCCTTTGACAGCCTCAGGCCCAATTGGGTGTGGCGCTGTCACCGGAGCATCGGGGACGCACCCTGGAGTCCGAATTATGCCGATTGCGATAAACACGTGTATGGTAGGGGACGCGACTTCATGTCAAGTCGCAATTTTGCAAATTTTGGGCCAAAAGTAGGCGCAAACGACAGGAAAATAACATGTTTCTATTCAAATTTCACGTTTCGGACTTTGGGTATATAGTCACGTGACCAACCCGCCAAATCTCGGCAGGTGCAAAAATTTTCAAGTATGTGTTTTGAGCCCGTTTAAAATACGAGAAAAAAAAATGCGGCTTGTACATCTTGGCAGCAAACTCAGCTACAGCTCCTGTTGTGCCGTGGTGATAAATATCAAGATATTGATGTACTCGTCGGAAGAAGCGACAGACGGATATCAGTGGGCACATGTCAAGTGCTTCCTGGAGAATCCGCTTCCTATGCTCGAACTTGCCGTTGCTTTGCTCGTGGAAATAATTCTTGCACCACCCCCCAAAATACTCAATGGGATTGAGCTCTGGGTGGGAGGAAATGACACTCGTCGCCCACCTCCTTGATAATCTGCAGCCAATCTGCGGCGCAACTGTGGCGGATTGAGCAGGTAGTTCAGCAATCTGTGATCTAATCCACGCACCTTTTCGAGCAGATACGGCTCGTTCTTGAAGTCACAATGAAGCTGTTGAAACGTTTGGAGCATGCCATAGTCCTGTTCGCGAGGTCGAGGGCTGGAAGTTGTGCTTGTTTGGCTTACACGTGACCCACCACGTGACCCAAACCCGCCAAATCGGCTCTCAAAAAATCGATTTACGATTTTTAAATTTTTGACCCATACAATGTCTTCTAGCTACCAATAGCTGCTCAAATATGCATTAACAGAGTTTTCGAACAATATCTGACCTCGCTATTAGGGTTGCAAGTTCGATGCATCAAAGTTGTCATGAAGTCACGTCCCCTACCATACACATTAGTCGTTGATATGATTGCAGACAGAACTTCATGACAAGCCGTAATTTTGATTGTTTCCACCTGGGATTGAAGATTCAGAACCCCTGAACCCTGTTTCATGAACAAAATTTTCGTTTTGAGGCTTGTTGTACCGTGGGAAAATAAAACGCAAAATTTGGCCAGCTGACCAAAAAAATAGTGTACTTCTTGGAGCCTCTAGCGCATTGGAAATCCTCTCGGCAAGCCATTTCCACGTAAAAAGTGCATTGAATGGCTCTCCATGCTCCTTGACGGTCATTGATGATTGAGGCCGACATAGGCATACCTATGAACTGAAAAAATAAATTGATGCGAGGTACAGCCACCGGTTACTGCCGGCCCGGACCGAAAACGCAAAATCTTCCTGACCAAAAACATTTTTTCCACTTTTCAAAGTTTTGCTCCGAGGGATCCATAGAGGACTTTTTTTTAGTGCTATTCACACAATAACATTGTATTTCGAGAAAAACTGGGGTGTCAGTAGTGATTTCCAAATCGGGACAAAAACTTGTCACGAAGTTTGGTCCGCAATCATACCATCTCTTCGCTCCTGCGCCCTCCCTAAGATGTCGGCACCTATCGGCAACCTGGGCAGGCCAAAAGGTTGCAAGAATCAGCCTGATCACCGAGCAGGAGGGACCCGGATGGATGCCGGAAGGCCACCGGGGGCAACTGGTCAAGCCAGTGGCTCTGGGTCAGTGCGCGCAGACTCGGAGCCGGTCCGACAGCTTGGTGCTTCAGAGAGTGAGCTAAATTTATATTCTGTTCTCTCAAATATTCATCTTGGCATGCAAAGCACGATCAAGGAGACCAGTCACGGGCAATGGAATTGCAAACTTGGCCCCAATGTTTAGTGAGTCCTTCTTTTGTTCTTTTAGTGTCACCGGAATTGAGAAATATCTTTGCCAGTGCGGAGGTCAACGTAGGTTTATTTAATTCAATCCTTATCCTACTGTCTCATAGATATCAGCCACCAAGTGCATTCTACTGCCAAAAATTCAGCAGGAGATCAATTAAACTCTGAAGGTGAGCATGTCATTTATTCCATCGTTCACAGGCTAATTTCCCATAAAAGCAAATATGCCTTCTGCCGGTATGACTGTTTTCTTTGAGGTTAAGTCTTTTATAACATAGATTATAGTTCCCTTCCCATTTCTTCCCCCAGAGTCTGCACAGGATGATTCAGATGATGTAGGTTGCAGCTCTGACTTCACGGAGCGAGATTCTTCCTTCTTTGCGGGCAATTCTCACCAACCCCACAATTATCAAGATCGGACATTCGATACGCGAGAACCTCCAGATAATTTCGGATGCATTCTCACTCCCCGAAATCGCGACACTCGCAAAGGCAAAAAATGCGCCCATACTCGACTTGGGAAAATATGCCAAATTGAAAGCGGTGGTCGATGATCCATCAGTTTCACTTTCTGCACTTTCGGGTCTAGTTCTTCGAAAGTCCTTTTCATTTCCCTACCATCTTTCGTATCCTTGGTCCTTAACGCCCGCGGAGCAAAATACCTTGCTGTTTCGGGAGATCGACTGCCAGTGGCAAATTTATCTTGCGCTCAGTCATCTTGATTCTCTCGGGTTACCGTTACAGCCCACCCAATCGGTGACTCACGGGCAGCGTGTAACACTCATCCACTGTCCACGTTACGACACCCGACCGCGAAGTCTACTTTATCAAAGGCGACGAAGCCTCGGGATTTTCGCACACCGGCGTACATATAAAGAATCTCATCCTCGAGGTGAGCTCTTATTTAGGTTTCTCGCTTCGATGCCCGCGCTGATTCAGTTTGCAGGTCATGGACTTGATTGGGAGGCAACACTTTGCGTCCCTCGGTTCTGACAGCACCGGCAATACCAAGCTTGGCAGGGAACTCGTGCAGGCCGATGTCGCTACCGTGCTCATCGTGCCTGATCCCTGCCATCACCTTTCCAATACCATTGAGGATATTTGTGTGATCGAATATTTCGTGGATGTAAGTCATTTGTCATTACCGATGAATATGTTCTGATCAGTGGCCACTGCGCAGTGTATTGGTAAAATGCGAACGACAATCACTTATTTTTCGCATTCGACCTATTCCGCGACCCATCTCAAAGTGTTGCGCGTCATCCTTGACATCAACAAGGGACTCGAGAAGATAGGCAAAACACGATTTGGTACCTTGTACTGGTCGTCACATTCCCTTCTGTGTTGTCTCAGTGCTATATCCGAGCTCATTAACACGGGAATTATCAATGTCGAGTCCTCCGACAAGGTGTGTCCTCCAACTTGGTCGTAACAGATCCCAATTCACCGAAAAAATGCAGGATAAATCGAAGTGGGCGTGGTTCAAACAACTACGGGCCTACCAAAACTTCGAGCTGGAGCTTCAACAGCTTAACCAAATCCTCGTGCCAATCGCGCGGGCCATCAAATGTCTCGAAGGTCTCGAAGTTACAGACGGTGACATTTGGAAATTTTATGTCGCTATCACCGCTGTTCTACATGATCTATTCGAAGACAATAGCCTCTCTATTCCCTTGAATGTCCGGGAGGAGGTCAGTGCGATCATCAATCGAAGATATGATCAGATGATCCACGGTCCGAGCGGTAACCTTTTCCTCTCAGGATTCTTCCTCGACCCTGGTGAGCTCATTCTACTGCTGCGATGGATTATACCGTCTGATGATTCTTTAAGAGCACGTCAAAAGTCCGATACTCTTCAAGACGTCTGCCAACCAACTCGATAAATGTTAGAATCAGGCAAGCGCAGTGGTCTGAGTCAACAGTGAGAAACTCTTATTGAAGAGAGATACAAGACAACTAACCTGAGTCAACAGTGAGAAACTGGGGACTCAGGCTCTACACTAGGCTACTTATATACACAATGGCATGCACAGCCTCGAGGCTGTACCTGTCACAATGCACAGCAACAATCAGAGACCATGGAAACCATCAGGTCCATCAGGATACTGATGGATACTACAATCAGACACCATGGAAACCATCAGATCCATCAGGATACTGGTGTTTCACATGTCTAAACTAAGTGTCCATGAAACACAACAAGACAAATGAGAATGCTGGAAGTCCCACACTTCAACACTCCCCCTGAATGAGAGCAGTCTCATTGTCTCCCCCTTAATCCCATCATGTCTTGAAGTCGTTCCACCGCTGGCTTGGGCAGTGCTTTGGTCATGATATCTGCAAGTTGATCCTCAGTCGGAACATACTTTACATCAATCACACCTGTCCACGAAGCCAATGGTGTGCAAGGTCAAGGTGACACATGCGACCATGGTGCTCTGGATTCCGAGCAACAACAATGGCAGACTGATTGTCCATGAGAAGAGACGATGCACCGGTCAAACCATACTCTAGCTCTTGAAGCAAATGTCGCATCCATACAATCTCCTTGCCAGCATCAACTCCTGCAACGTACTCTGCCTCTGTAGTGGAAAGAGACACAGTTGTCTGCAGTTTGCTTCTCCAGCTCACTGGTCCACCAGCCATCATCACAATGAAACCACTGGTGCTTTTCATGGTGTCTTTATCACCACCATGATCAGCATCAGTGTACGTGAAGAACGACTCATCAGGGTCGACGTAGGTGGTAAACTTGTAAGGGGAAGGAGATTTGGAGTATGTGATGCGGTAATCAAGAGTGCCTTTGATGTAGCGGAACAAATGCTTCAGAGCGCTGTAATGGGCTTCGCCAGGATTGCTGTTGAAGCGTGCAAGAACACCCACTGCATAGGAGATATCTGGACGAGTTTGGATAGCCAAGTACATCAGAGAGCCCACAGCACTGATATAAGTGCCTTTGAGGTGTTTGGACTCTTCTTCAGACTTGGCTCCCATCTCCTTGGTCAGGCTAAGACCAGGCAGCATAGGGGTGGAAACAGGCTTGCAATCAGACATTCCATACTGCTCAAGCATGTTCACAGCATATTGGCGCTGTGAGATGGCAATGTCTCCAGTCTTGGAGTTGCGCTCAACCTTGATCCCCAGAAGCCACTCTGTAGGACCAAGATCCTTGACTCTGAATGCAGAGCCAAGTTCAGCAATAACTCGGTTGATATCAGCATCATGCTTGGACGCAATGACACCGTCATCAACATAGATGGGAAGGATGATGCGAACTGCTCCATCTGAATAGATAAAGCATGAACGATCAGACTGGAGACACTTGAAGCCCATTTGTTGGAGCTTCTCTCGCAGCTTCTTGTGCCATTGCCTGCCAGCCTGCTTAAGTCCATAAAGCGACTTTCGCAGTTTAAGGAGCTGGCCAGGTCTGCCTTGGGGAAACCCTTCAGGTTGCGTCATGTAGACGTTCTCATCAAGGTCCCCATTGAGGTAAGCAGAACTAAAGTCAATGGAACGAAGCTGGAGATCATGCTGAGCAGCAAGAGCAAAGATGGTGCGAAGAGTGGCGGGTTTGATGGTAGGGGAGAAGATTTCGTTGTAGTCAACACCAAAGTGTTGTCCACGGCCGTCTGCAACCAGTCGGGCTTTGTAGCGCTCAATGGTCCCATCAGACTTGTGTTTGATGATAAAGACCCACTGAGAGCGAACGGGCTTTGCTCCAGGAGGTGGATCAACAACATCCCAAGTGCAGTTCTCCAGAAGAGAGTTGATCTCAGAGACTGCTGCATCCTTCCACAAATGAGCATCAGAGCGTTTCATTGCCTCATAGTAAGTGCGAGGATGACCAGACTGAACAGCTGCTTGTGCGAACTGAACAGCTGCAATGTTAGCTGTTAGAATCAGGCAAGCACAGTGGTCTGAGTCAACAGTGAGAAACTCTAATTGAAGAGAGAGACAAGACAACTAACCTGAGTCAACAGTGAGAAACTGGGGACTCAGGCTCTACACTAGGCTACTTATATACACAATGGCATAGCAACAATCAGACACCATGGAAACCATCAGGTCCATCAGGATACTGATGGATACTACAATCAGACACCATGGAAACCATCAGATCCATCAGGATACTGGTGTTTCACATGTCTAAACTAAGTGTCCATGAAACACAACAACACAAATGAGAATGCTGGAAGTCCCACACTTCAACACTCCCCCTGAATGAGAGCAGTCTCATTGTCTCCCCCTTAATCCCATCATGTCTTGAAGTCGTTCCACCGCTGGCTTGGGCAGTGCTTTGGTCATGATATCTGCAAGTTGATCCTCAGTCGGAACATACTTTACATCAATCACACCTGTCCACGAAGCCAATGGTGTGCAAGGTCAAGGTGACACATGCGACCATGGTGCTCTGGATTCCGAGCAACAACAATGGCAGACTGATTGTCCATGAGAAGAGACGATGCACCGGTCAAACCATACTCTAGCTCTTGAAGCAAATGTCGCATCCATACAATCTCCTTGCCAGCATCAACTCCTGCAACGTACTCTGCCTCTGTAGTGGAAAGAGACACAGTTGTCTGCAGTTTGCTTCTCCAGCTCACTGGTCCACCAGCCATCATCACAATGAAACCACTGGTGCTTTTCATGGTGTCTTTATCACCACCATGATCAGCATCAGTGTACGTGAAGAACGACTCATCAGGGTCGACGTAGGTGGTAAACTTGTAAGGGGAAGGAGATTTGGAGTATGTGATGCGGTAATCAAGAGTGCCTTTGATGTAGCGGAACAAATGCTTCAGAGCGCTGTAATGGGCTTCGCCAGGATTGCTGTTGAAGCGTGCAAGAACACCCACTGCATAGGAGATATCTGGACGAGTTTGGATAGCCAAGTACATCAGAGAGCCCACAGCACTGATATAAGTGCCTTTGAGGTGTTTGGCATTCGCTTTCTTATAGATTCTGCCCGCAGTTCGATCGTCAGCAGAAGCGATATCCAGTGCCACTGAGGGCTCCGTCCCGATCCGTTCTTGGGCTCTCTCTGGCTGGAGTTCATACTGTCTCGCGACGTGACTGCTAAACACGGGGGGTTTTTATAGAGGATACTTGAGCCAAAAATAATGTACAACGGTCATATCAGGTGGGGACGGACGGGCAAGAGAGTGGAAGATTGAGGGGGGAAAGCCATATGAAGAGGGAACTACAAACGAGGAAAGTTACGGGGAGGAAAGGAAGGAAGAGATGCGGACGCAAGAAACAATAAGAAGGGGGGAAGACGGGCGGAACATGGAGTAAGTAAACAAACTAATCTTACAACATGACGAGCGAATGGAATAGAATGAAAGAAACTATGGCATTGAGTTGGGTGTACGGAAGCTAAATATCATAATGATGCAGAGGCGTGGAATTTACTGTCCCCTTGGAGGAGGAAATTGACCCTGGCTCGGGGGTTGGCGGGAGCCCAACTGCCAGTCAGGAATTGGGGCTGGAACAGAATGTGTTAGCGCGTTGGAATCAGTCATGGTGGGATAGACCTGCTGCGATAGTATCTGCGCTGCGTTCAAGTTGTCCCAGCGCCATGAATAGTCTATAGACGCATTGTTGCAAGCTCAGGAACGCGATTGACGGCGCCGGCGATGGTGAGATGGTGGTAAAGGAAGAACAAAATTCACGCACCTCTGTTCTGTCAACCCAGCACATGATCAACAAGGCAAGTGACGAGCATTCACCAGAAAGCGGTGGAGGTGACGAGCTTTCCCAGAATTTCCTCCATCTGACGAACTTTCCCATTTTCCGATCAAACTCACAAACTTTCGCACTCTTAAACGAAGTAACGAAGTGACGAAGGTGGGTACGACTCGTCCGCACATTGCATGATGTATAGTATTACCTGGAGGAGGAGGAGAGGAGGAGGAGGAGGTACCCGGTGAATGACGTCAAATTTGTGGGTCCACCACTGCACAATTAGACACATGACTGAATAGCTCAATTTTTCTTGCACTAATCGGCGCGGCTACTGCGGGCCGCAGTATAATGCCAGGCGGCATTATCAATAACCATGTAAAACTTGTGCAATCTGTCTACGGGAGACTAGATGGGGGCCCAATACGGATAACAGCCTACAGGTAGGCTTGGTAGGCTCGTGTCCACCCGTTATCGTACGTGCACAATGACGAGCAAGCAAAGTATTGTGTGCAATAACAGTGATACTTTGCTCGCTCGTCATTCTGCACCTAACGGTTGGACACGAGCCTATAGGCTTGGAGGAGTGCTGATTACGAATGAACCCCGAAACGACCTTCATGAGCTTCCAACAATCGTTCCCACTTATCGTCAATTTGCCAAAGACAAACATTCCCACTGTATGAATAGGGATTCATCCAATTTGATTTGCAGGACACTTTATTATACTCCTCGAGGCGTAATCCCACCTCAGAGGTTATAGAAGAGACTCCGTCGTTGTTCCAAAACTCGGGGGTGTGGTCCACTGGAGCGTGGGGGTGCCCTACTAGATCAAGCACGGTACACCGGGATGGCATAGAATATTTGAAGGACATCATGAGCAGTAACCCTACAAAGTTTGTTTAAACAATCGGCGTCTCAACGTAAAACCCTGTTCAAGCAATGATTTACTTAATCCTGGTTCAAACCGGGTTGAAAACATGAAGCAAAAGGAACATCCATGGCGGGATTCGAACACACACCAGTTGAGTACACAATTCATAAGCAGTGAAGTAAGATCCAACTGAGCTACAGGACCATTACCAAACAGGTGCACAAATGCATTGAAGAACATAAAACAGGCAAGGTTACTCTTTCAAAATACAAGTCCATCGCACCTTGAGCAGCCGTGATATTTAAGCAGTTCAAGGTCACTTCAGAAGCTCTCACATGCTAATTCCCTTCAATGCATTCAAAGCATCCAAAATTGCAAGGGGACATCAGTTTGTCTTTCATCTGTAGTCAGTAACTCGTTGAATTTCCTTGTCTGTTATGGGGGTTGCATACAGAAAGGCACTGAAGTATTGGAAGTACTTTGCCATGCTCTCTTTCGATACATACTATGGTTACATGGTATTGAAAAGAATTCAGTCCACAGTTCGGAAGCAATACAACGACACTTGTTGAGATTTAAAACAGCCATTCTTGTTTTCAAATCAGACATGAGTAAGGCTGTAATACTCCACCCCTTTACATCGGTTGCATGGTGTACTGGTTATTGATCTCTCCCTTCCATTTGTGGAGAAACCGGGAGGTCCGAAGTTCAACTCCCCTGGGTGCCTCAAATTCTTACATTTGTCCCATTGAACAGTATTTAATCAGTGTTTGAACATTCTTTAAATCCTCTTTGATCCCTTTTGATCCAAATACTGATTAAACCCTGTTTTTCAATCCCAAGGTTTAAACCCCTCATCCTAATGTTATCCTCGGTGATGAACACCATTAAATAAATCATTGCTTAAACAGGGTTTTACGTTGAGACGCAAATTGTTTAAACAAACTTTGTAGGGTTTTATTCATGAGCAAATTTAGCTACCAGTGCGATACTGGTCCGGGATATATCATGGTCTTGAGGAACTCTGTGTTGGATTCCTGGACCAAGTGGCGTTGCAGATTGGAACATTTCATGAAGAGCTGCTCCAGGAAAATTGGGCGAAGTTCAACCAGTGCCGCAGAGGACCGGCAGGTAAGCAACGCATGTTCCAGGGTTTCTACTTCTCTCTTACAAAGTCTGCACAACCGATTTTCCCGGGGTGTTGACAGCAGTGAGGTTAGTGCCTCTCGATGAGCCTGTGTTTTCACTAGTTTAAGGTAATGCCGCATTTCAGACGTAACTTGCATCGGTGGTTTATCCTTTTGTGGTTCTAGCCTTCCCCGGAGTAGGTATAGCTTGTCTGATGAGTCGATTTCGCTCTGCAACCATTCCGTGTTTAAAGTATCCACCTTTTTGGTGTAGTTCTGAATATCCTCGACTGTCGTGGTCGCGCTCAGAGTTAGCTCAGGACATTGGAATGGCAGTCGAGACGCAGCTCCAGTTAAGTCCTTGACCCAGCATCTCTTTCCCATGGCAGATAGTTCTATTGAACTATCAAGAGCCGCTCGGGCGAAGTGCTTTTTGTCGAGACCAATCCAATGAGCTAAATGCGTCAAGGTAAGCAGAAAGCGTCGAACTCGTAGTGGCATTGTCCCCGTCTCAGTGAGCAGAGGCGCAATCATTGATCGAGGGTGCAAGCTCAACATATTGCGGATGAAGCTGACTTGGACTTTACTCAGTAGCTTGACACCAATGTCCTACCCCCCAAATAGATTCAGCATATCTCGAGTGATGGGAGAATAAATCGCAATCGCTTTGGGGTGATACAATTGATGGGGTCCTGGCAGTTGACGTCGCATCACGTCGGCAAGTGCAAAAAATATTCCTGGGAATAATTAATTCTTACGGGAAGTCATCCAGTGACAATTTGGCTCATCGAGCTAATGTGGTAAATTAGGGTATATTTGGGCAGATTAGCTGCAAGTTAGGGATAATCCCGGCAAATTAGGAAAGTAGGTAGTTCCTGATGGACAGGGCGGCGAGACGCGGCTGCACAGAAAAACAGGTAGAAGCGAAAGATTTGGGTGTGCATATTTCTCTGGGATTGGATAGTAATCCAACTTCGCAGAATCTCGGAAGAAACTACATGGTATCAGGTGCGTCCACTGCGGCGGCGGCTTTTCCCAGCAGACCCGTCGTCGGCGTGCGAAGAGGAGGAAGACTCGGCGTACATGCCAGCGGAGGCGGAACGAGACATTTGAGTGCGCGCGCGGAGACTGCTCGCAATTCCTTCATCCCTCGTCCCCGCTGCATCGATAGGCGTCGCCGAGTGGAGATGCGCTAGTGTGTGACCAGGAGGTGTGTAGGAGGATGGCGGAGGGTAGTTGGTAGGTCCTCCTGGCCCGATGAGCGCAGGGTCGATAGCAAGTGGCGGAAAGCCCTGCTGTCCGTATGCAGGCTGACGGCCATAAGTCCCCGAGGTCGTCGCGCGCCTCTGCGATGCGGGGGGATCGATGGTCGGGACCGTCGGGACCGACCCGCTGCGGCTGGAGCCAGTGGTTGGAGGGGAGGAGGATTCGTGTGACCGGTGACGGCGGCGGCCTTTGCCCCGGAAGTCGCGGTCATTCGGCTTGGTCTCGGAGTACGAACCTTCGGACGCCTCTTCGTCATCATCGGCGCTGGTTCCAGGCCCAGTGTTTTTCTTGGGGCCAAGGCGTTTCCGAGCGCGTTTGTAGCCTTCGCCGCCGGAAACGTCAAGCTCCCAATAGCTTCCTTTTCCAGGCTCCGTCACCGGCCGCTGCATGGTTCTGAAAACTTTGTTCAGCGACAGGTTGTGACGGATGGAATTCTGCTCGGCATGTGTGAGCGGAGAAGTACAATGAGTCCCCGAACTATGGCTCACCTTCCACGCCGCTTCATTTTGATGCTCTCTGAACCAATGAAAGCGGTCGATCAGTTCCTTATATATCCCTTTCAACGTCAATTTCTTGTTGTTGTTGCCGTATATGGCCAGCTTGATCAACATCGGGAGGGGGATGGTTGGTTTCTCCCCGTTCGGAGGTTCAGGCACAGACCATAGATTCACTGGTGCCCCGGGTGGAAGATTCAATTGTTGACGTAAATAATCACCGGCATCAGGAAACCTTGGAGAGCTCTGGAACGCACTCGGAGGCATGGCGTTCGGGAAGGATGGGTTAGATGATTGCTCGGGCTGGTAGAAATAGGATGGCTCTGCATGGTACGGCGCCGGCGCCGGCAGCATGTGCTCGTGGGCCGGCCATTGCGGCGGCTGCTGCATATGTTCCCCATGGCCAAACCGATAATGACTCCTGTCGCCGACTGCGTGGCTGCCGAACTATACATTGTTGCAAATTGAGTTCATGACGCGTCCACGTGCTGGATACACATACCTGCGGGTGCGCGTCTTGCCGTTGTTGCGGCTCGCGCGGGGGGATGTACGGGGTGTCCCCTAGAAGCCGGTCGTTGGAAGAAACCGACGGACCCTGTAGGCGACCATGACCTCCGAAGTGGCCATGACCAGTTGGGTGAAAGTCACCTCCACCGTGGGATCCGGGATCGGACTCGTCCGACGAGTGATACGATCGAAGGAAGGGCAGATCCGGTGACGGGTAAGGGGGCTGCTGGTTGATGTTGAGAGTTGCAAAGGCTTGGTGCAACCACTGATTTGTCATATCTTCTATCCACCGCCGAACGTTGGACAGGACAAAGGTAAAACGATGGACCCACATCAAATAAGCGAAACGTTATTCAATACACGTGGCATAGCAGGGACGCAGAAAATACAAGCGGGATGGAATACGTCAGCAACGCAATCCAGTTATGATACCAACAAAGGAAACATACCAATGTGGTGAGAGATTGAGTTGAGGGGGAAAAAAATGGGAGATGTGTGAGGAACAAGAGCGGGGAAAGTACAAGGCTCTGGAGGTCCTGGTGGGGGATAAATGCTGGAACAGACGCGGCTTTTTATCTCTTTCGTGGCCGTGACACTGGAGAAGTAATGATGGTTGGACAGTAAGGACAAATGGCGGACCACACAGACAAGCTAATATGTTCGCGGCGAAGAAAATGAAAAGATGCGACGTCAGCAAAACAATCCGGCAACAGTTAGCCAACAAAGGGTACATACCGATGGAAAAGTGGACGACCAAAGACAGTACCGTCTCTCAAAGGGGCTTTTTTAAGAGTCACGCGCCGCGACGAAAAGCAGTACATATATATATAGGTGAGGTACGGAACTTGATCGTCAAAATGGAAGGCGGGACTTCCATTCCAAATAGGAGCTTCCATTCCATATTAAGGCCAGTAATATGGAATGGAAGCCGACCCGAAGGAGAAGCCGGCTGATTTTGGGCGAACTCGTCGGGATTGGGGCTCGATACTGATGGCGGTGGCAGACCAGATAGCGGCGGAGTTTGAATTTCGGTCCCAGGGCCGAGCACAGCCCTGCGGCTATTCGCAATTAGTAATGATCTCCGCGAGGACCCCGGATAATAGGTGGGGACCTCTGATTTTAAAGTCAGAAATTAGTCAGGATTGGTTTCGCCAAATTTGTCAGGATTGGCACAGGCCCCCAAAACTTTTCCCAAAATTGTCAGGAAATCGCTAACAGGCCTAAAATCGCGCGAAAAACATCAGGAAAGCCCAAACAGGGCTCAAAATGGCTCAATTTCGTCAGGAAACTCTTTAAAAAGCAGAAACCGAGCTGCACAAGCCTCTGAGACGTCAGGATATGCAAAAAGAAGTCATTAGATGCTAATAGGTACTTAGAAACCTTGTGTAGTATCCTCTTCGGGGTCCACCTCCAACTCAGCCGTCTTTTTACGGGACTGTGACGCCTTCACAGCTGCATTTACACGACCAACCCCATTCTGCAAGTCCGCAAACAAGACTTTGTCCTCCACCGTAAGCTCAAGACCCGTCACATTGGTCTTGACGGCCCCCGCGAGCCGACAAAGGAAGGTGAATGGCGGCAGGAGGTGGTAGTGTTTTGTCTGGAATCTCAACGTCGCTTCCGGAATGGCCCGGAATTGACGGGCATGCACAAGCTCAAAGTGCTGACCTCAGGAAGGGCATCCGACGAGGCAGGGAATTTTTTCCCCTTTCCAATGTAAGCTGAGGGATTGAATGGCGGGACACGACGGGCGAGGTTGATAACATCTGGGGCCATGACAGCCATTGAGGACAGGTGAATGCCACGTGGGTCGGAGCTGGCAGGGAGTCAAGCAAAATTTGCGGGACATTGTGCTCGTTAGACCAGCTGGTAGTCCCAGTGCAACACCCCAGCAGTTTCTGCATTGACGTCGTAGCTGTGAGGTCATTGCAGTGACATTCCATTGGAAGGTTCTCTGTCTCTGGAATTGGTATCATAGCCAGGTTGGAAAGAATGGTCAGTTTTGTCGCAGAGGAAGAAGACGCTGTCCCTCCCGCAGTTGATGTTGTTTCCGGGCCCAAACCTAAGCTTCTAGTCAGTGTCGTGCTTTTTTCTCAGAAGTTGATGGCAAGTGGTCTACCCCTTTCCAGAATTTTTCAAAACAGTCTGACATTTGTTACACTGGCCTTAGGAGCTCATCTCATCTTGTCCAACCCGCAGATAGCAAATCAAAATTTAAACCTCTCTGCGCAAGTTGTGATACAACTCGGAATGAAGCTCAATCTGATTTTCGAAAGAATTGAGAAAGAATTCCAGGTTGTCATTACACGAACTATTTCATATGCTGGTACAAAGCATGTATGGGAGCTATTCAACGCTCTAATATGTTTTGACTTGACTGGAAAGCCATTGGATGGTGAGCTGCACGAGTTTGGAATCCCCCTCGGGCATCTCGGGGAACTTTCCTTTTTCAATTTCTTTTCTCGCTTTCTTTTCGATTTTATACCCAGTAGAATGGTTGGAAAACCCCGTCATCCCTCCTCCCCGCGCTTATGCTCCTCACATATGGCATGTGTCCCGTCGACTTGATAGTACCGACCATATCATGGACTGAGATTACCATCTTCGAACAACAAGAGCTGGTGAAATTGAGTGTAGAGGCGAGTATCATCGTGGTCATTGTGGTAGCAGAGGCCGAGGGTGCCATCACACTCTGTCACAACAATTTCACGGCAATTATGTGCCTGCACATCAAGGACCTGGCAAGGTTGGTCTGGATGAAAGTAGAAGCAACAACCATAGAGAGAAAGTAGACATGAGTTGGTTAATTTACAGTTTCTTTGGGAGGAAAATTTTTAACCCCCCATGTTTTACGAATATTTTGTTCTCAGAATGTGTAGAATCAGGATTTCCTTTTTTGGCTGTAGTGGCATATCACGATCTAAAGCGGCTTTATCTAAGCGCCTTTGGTACCTATCCAACCCAATTGTTTTGGATCATAGAATTTACTCTTCAAATTGAACCTAAAGGTTCAGTGCCCGCCTCGAAGAGGCCCAATCCCAAGTCATGACTAATCTACCACAACATGTTCCCGCTACCGTTAGGTAAGGGTTTCTATAGGGCGCCCTATCAGTGACAACTCGCAGTAAACTCCATTTTTACTCAGCTTTTTTCGCGTAAGCAGCTCCACGGCCGCATCTGCCGTTGATCTGTCGACGTGGCAACTTTCTAGATCGTTCTTTCTTTCCACCACCACCTCTCCGACGCTGTTTTGCCCATGTCTGCCTCTGCAACGTTCTGCAACATTGTCTTTCAACGCTGGCTGCGAGATCTCTGATGGCTCTGGGATGGACCTTATCTTCTGGGATTTCGGCTCGCGGCGCCGTCGCGTCTGGTGCTCTCTCTCTGCCGTACCATGGTTCTGGATCTCGATGTCGCCTCGGCCCGTCGCTGTGGCCTTGTCCTGGGGTGTGATTGGTCATTCCTATGCCGCAAGACTCTCCCGACTGCTTCCTTTGATGCTTTTTTCAGGCGTTGTTCTTCGGATCCTACACAGGTAGTCGATCAAGGTCTTGAAGCTCACATTACTCATCTTGTTCTTCTCAGATTCGTCACCAAATGCCTCCCAGACCCCTGGCTATGGATGTCGACACCGTGCCGTCGAGCGTGAGCATCACTCCGTCATACCACAGTTCTGCCTGGCTCACTGATCTAAAATAGCCTCTCTCTGGGTGTGACACTCGAGTTGATGAGGTCGTACTAGCCTTCACCGCTTCTTTGAGAACCTGGTACCCGGTGCACGCACCGCCCGCGGAATCTTTTCCAGTACACTTCATGGCCCTGACGGTATTCACATAGCTGCCAGTGATCAGAATGAGTGTCGTGCAGAAGAAGCAGAATAAATCACTTACCAGATTGCCTTGTCCTGAATTATGCTGCCCTGACTGAGACGCTGCATGATTTGGGCGTTATTAGCGCTCGACATCGATCAGGGACTCCTCGATCGAACGGCAGAACATGACACCCTGACAGTTCTGTTGAGCACGGCGGCATTGAACGTACCCGAGCTGTCCAAGGGCTGCGAACAGCTGCCCGTTCACCATCGGAGCTCGATTTGTCTGCCGTTCGCCTGGGGTCCCATCCCAAGAGTGGCAGTCCTGGTGACGGCGATGAGTTTTTTGCAGCACAGAGGGAAAATGTGCACCTTATCCTTCAAGATCTTTTCGAGGTTTGGCACCTCGCCATTCGCGTCCTTGTAGCTGTCTCGAACAGATGAGAAATTGACGATATATGCGGTTGGCACATGTGGAACGGCCTTGCACTTGCAGCTTGGCTCACCTGGTATGCGGACTCAGTCGAGATGGGTTTTTTGCTGCTCGGCAGGAAGCAGTCTTGGAATATGATATTATTCGGAGGTCGGGCCCTTGTGGCTTGGCCAAGGCCCTTTAGATCGTTAGCAGAGCAATAAACTCATGATCAGATTGAAGACAAACAATTTCTTTGGCCCAGAGTGCGACATTGAACGGCTCGATAGGCACATGATGGCCGTCAAGCTGAGAGATGTAACAAAACTGGCCTTTGTGCGTCGCGCATTTGAGCCTGGACTTCAATTGGCGGTATTCGTCGGTCGACTCCTCAGTCCGAATGACGGGACCACTTGATTCTGCTGATTTGCGCTTTTTGCCGGTGGTAGCGGCGAGGGTGCGTACTGTGCAGTGTGGGCTTCCTTGTGGGCCCCTCAATCCTGCGTGTTAGGTGTTAACATAGGCTCGTGTCCAGCCGTTATTGTGGGGGAGTATTGACGAGCAAGCAAAGTAATAGTACACAATACTTTGCTTGCTCGTCATTGTGCGCGCACTATAACGGCTGGACACGAGCCTAGTGTTAACAGTTGAGCTGGGTATTAACTTATCCTGAGCTGCCGCTTTTTTTGTTGCCAAACCCCTCCGGACTTTGTGAGAACATATGTATATAAGAAATTTCACGTAGTTTGCCGTGAACTGTGTGAAGTTTTGGTGAAGTCGGTGAACTAACGCGTGAACTGGCGTAAAACGGCTCGCGTAATGTTTGACTTGTGTTTGGCTGGCATCAGCCTCTCTATCTCTCTGTCTCCACATCGGTACGCTCGCTTTTGCCTACATTGTGAGTGCCCGCCCAGCTCAAAACCTTGTGTATACTGAGAATACTATCCCTAGAATTCCTCCCGATGCTAAGTATGCCATAAACTAGCCTACAGCGCGCGCCTCCATGCCGCCGCGGCCCCCCGTCAAATTATCAATATATTCGGTGCCCCGGACCAGACGAAGATCATCCATGTGGAGAATGGATACTGTCTAGGCTAATTTGCAGGGTTTCAAAGGTCTGGTACCACGCGGGCCTCGAGTACAAAGTGGTGTGTTATCAATCCACCTTTACCACTGGCTTGCGCTGACGCACCGCCATTCAGCACAACCCCGAAGCCTTCTCCCGCGTCCAGCATGCCCAGCATGTCCGCCGTGAAGCGCACCAGCAAGAAGCACCTCACAGTCGGTGACATGCACGTTCTCGGACTCCTGGCCGCATCGGCCGCGCAGCGCGTACGGCGCGCGCACTCCTACTCAAAGCCCCCCGCGGACGGTGGAAGCACGCGCCGTCCGCGTACGCCCGGCTCCACCTCACAGGTGTCCGCCGAGTAGCGCGCTTGGTAGTCGAGATTTTATCGTATTCTTTCTTCGCTACATCATCGTAATACATGTATTATCTTAGTACTAGGAATAAAACAGCCTCCTGCTACCTGGAAAATTCCTCCAGAGATAAGGAAATGCGGTCTCTCCAGCACGCTTGACCAAACAAAGTCCAGTTCACGGAGAGTTCATGGAGTTCATGGAGTTCACAAAGTTTCTGGGCAACCTGTGCACTTTCGGTTCAGGGATTTACTGGACTTTGTAGCATTTATACTGTCCTCAGGTGCTGGGTGGCCAACACAAGTGAACCTTCCTATCCTTGATCTCAATCTTCCCTCTAGCCTAGGTTGTTGTAATATCTGCGGAAATATGTATGGAAAGTCATAAAAAAACCCACTGGCGCAAATGCGGCCCAATGCGAGCTGGTCGACACGTCAGCGTCGAGCGAGCAAGCTTCTGGCCACCGCCATAAAATCTCATAATATTATTGGGTCGAAGTTGTTGATTCAAAAGCATTATGGCTCAGGAAGTGCGATTCCTGATGGCGGGTCGTGTCGCCTGTTGGCACCACGCACTGCATTTGAGCCCCGAAAGCAGTTTTCAAGAGTGCAGCCATGATTGATTGTACTACGCCGACCGTGCCGCAGCGCCACTCACTGGCATTACAGCTTTATTTACCATCTTTAAACCAACCAAAGCAGTGTTGGCCGTAAGCCTTAAGGCCTTAATTGGGTTAAGGGTTATTAAGGCCTTATCATAACCCTTAACGGTCAAGCCTTTGGGACGTTAAGGCCTTAAGGATCCGGGCTGGCCAAGGCTGGTCACCCTGGCCATAACAAAAACTTATACTCATTTATTTCTCAGTCAACCCAGAAATTTGGGAGGGAATAATTTTCTCAAGTTTTTGTGCTCTCCCTGGGTGGTACCTTCAAATTCCCCCCTTTTGCCCAGATACACATCAATCATGAAGTTGAACTGTTGAACTTGAGTCTTGGGTAAGAAATAACCAGGTGAGAGCCATTATGACAGATTAATTGATGGTAAATACCAACTGGAAGTTGTGGAAGCCATACCTTCTCCTGGATAGTATACAACTGATACTTTTGGCAGAGACTTGAGCGTAGGAACATATTGCCCAAAAAAGGAAATTACGGCTATAAGGCTTGCCCTTAAAATTAAGGCTTAAGGCTTAATAACCCTTACTGCTATTTGCGGAACTTAGGGCGCGGATCAATTTTTTTCAAAAAATGATGATTTCTGTATAACACTCATAACTCCCTCAATTCTTAGTCTTTTCTCTTGATTCCAACACCATTTTACTTGTATACAATGCCCCCACCTGCATGTACCCATGGATAAATACTGATTATATAATCCAAACCAAATATGGAAATCAGGATCATTTTGTGTATATCACTTCCTGTACATGCACTAGGTAATTAAAACATTGAATATCTGGGAATATATATCTTTTTTATGATATACAGGCGCCTGGGAGCCCATTTTGTGTATATATGTTGTTGTTATGGTACACCGTTGACCTACATATACTGGGTCATATCCAGCACCATATGGGGCTCTGATATCTAAATTTTGAATATGCCTGCAGCTGGATATATATATTAGTAGACATGTGCGAAGATATCACGATGCCCAGACTCTTTATGTTTGTACGGGAGGTGATATATGCAAAATTTGGTGACTTACCATATATGGTACAAATTATATAATCATCCCACATCCAGGGGTGCATGCAGGCGGGAGCATTGTGTACAAGTACAATGGTGTTAAAATCAAGAGAAAAGACTAAGAATTGACTTACTATGAGGCAATGAAACGCTCTGATGCTCATTTGTGGAAGGATGCAGCGGTCTCCGAGATTAACTCTCTTCTGGAGAACTGCACTTGGGATGTTGTTGATCCACCTCCTGGAGCGAAGCCTGTTCGCTCTCAGTGGGTCTTTGTGATCAAACACAAGTCTGATGGGACCATCGAACGCTACAAAGCCCGACTGGTTGCAGACGGCCGTGGACAACGCTTTGGTGTTGACTACAACGAAATCTTCTCCCCTACCATCAAACCCGCCACTCTTCGCACCATCTTTGCTCTTGCTGCTCAGCATGATCTCCAGCTTCGTTCCATTGACTTTAGTTCTGCTTACCTCAATGGGGACCTTGATGAGAACATCTACATGACGCAACCTGAAGGGTTTCCCCAAGGCAGACCTGGCCAGCTCCTTAAACTGCGAAAGTCACTTTATGGACTTAAGCAGGCTGGCAGGCAATGGCACAAGAAGCTGCGAGAGAAGCTCCAACAAATGGGCTTCAAGTGTCTCCAGTCTGATCGTTCATGCTTCATCTATTCAGATGGAGCTGTTCGCATCGTCCTTCCCATCTATGTTGATGATGGTGTCATTGCATCCAAGCATGATGCTGATATCAACCGAGTTATTGCTGAACTTGGCTCTGGTGCTCTCTATTTCTGTACTTGTATGGAAGGCACCGCTTTTCTATCGCACTCGCTCCCGCCCGCTTAGTTCGCCGTCTGAGCTTCAAAACCAGGTACAATATGAAGTAAATAAATTGCTCTGAAACTACTAGCGTGAACACGATCAGCTTCCGCGGGTCTGCGCTGCATTCTCCCGTTGCAAAGTGCGTTCCTCCCTCTCGCGTGCCCGGTTCTTCTTCAAAGGGGGATGCCCGCATATACACCACTTTTTGCCGCCCGAACCCCGACAGTTGTGCCGCTTCGGACAAACAGCCTCCACACACAGGGCACAGCGTCTCGTTACTTTTGCCTTCTGAGTTGCAGGACCTGGTGTAGGTGTGGAGGCACCAGGCAGCAATGTCTGTTGCACGACGACAGGCCGGATGAATTGAGGTGCAGCCAACTGCGCAGGCTGTGGGGCCGGCTGTGGAGTAAATTGCACAGAGGGCAACATTGACTCCGCAGTCTCGTTTACCTCATCGCTCTGCATGGACGACTCGCCAGATTCCAATTCAGGGATCTGGGAGTCACCAACATCTTCTCCATCTTCTTCCTCGGCCATCGGATTGAAAGAAGTTGGAACATTGTCGCCTGCGACAGATAAAATCAGCGCAGATTTTGGAAGAAAAGAAGACGAGTCAAACCTGCAATAGAGAGGTCCACTTCGCCGTCGGGAACAGCTTCGGGTAACGGAATCGCAGGTAGAGCATTAGTATAATTATCGTCCGAATTGAGAATGTCGAGAAGCGGCTTCCGCGCAGTGAAATTGATACCGGTGGACAGTGTGGAACGTTCCGATTTCCAGAGAATGGTCTTTTTATGGTGCGCTTCAAGTTGTTGAGGTAGTTTGTAGTAAATTCGGAGGTTGGAGTCGGTTACTGAGCGTGATTGGGCGTCCACGAGTTCGTTCCAAAATTGTGCAAGCTTGAGGAAGTCGATGTTCTTCCAGTGCTCGTGGGGTGGATAAACCTTGGCACCCTTTCTGAATTTTGCGTGGTTAATATGTGCCTTGAAAGTGATGTATTCCTGGTGCGTATGCACTGGAACCACCGCCGCAAGAGTCCGCTGACGAAGTTGGAGGTAGCGGTACCGGTTTATGGACTTGGTACAGAGGCGCGTCATGACATGCACTGGTGTATCACGATGGTGAGGTAGACCAGTGATGTGTGGGCGAGGAAGTGTAGTGATTTTGAGATTTTCAGCAAGTGATTTGGCGATAGGGAGGATGCCAATGGTTTCGGAAGTGGCGATCCGAGTCGGGAGCACACGGGGAAGAGGGAAGGAGGGCTTGCAGCCGACTTCAATAGCAAGTTCGACGATCTCGTCCCTGATCCAAAGTGCATAATGGCCGCGATACTTTTTGCCCGTGCGGTTATGAAACCCGACCTGGCAAGCGTCAGAAGACTGAACAGGATCGAAAAAAATGAACAGAATACCCTCATGTTTCGACGCAAAATCCAGTTAATTAAAATGCACTCTGCCAATTCTGGAGAAGCTCGCAGGGAGCCAAAAATGCGACGAACGACCATATGGAATCCACCCTCGAGCGAGTTCGTTCCTCGCACGGTGCGGTAGACGTTGAGCCCATCACGGTCCTTTCCCATTAGATAGTAAAGGGGGATACCAGGAGGATCCGAGAGGTACCCCTCTCGCGCGGTTTGAAGGAGATGTTGGACCATTTCTTTGGCTTCATCTGAGAAGAAGGGGCCGTTGCTTTTCTTCGTTGAGCACTGGATGTCCTGGTATGCGTTGAACAATTTATCGAGTCGGCCCAATAGCACGGTGCGTTCCGGAATATAGCGGCGGATACGGCGGTTAAGAGTCGAAGACTTTGCGCGCTTGTAATACTCCCAGTCACCTCCGTTCTTCTCGATGACAGGTCGGACAGCACATTCGTCCGAATGATCCCGGACAAAGATGGCCTCGCTGAAGTCGTGGGCAAATGCTTTGAATGCCGAATGTTTTTTTGACAAGAGGCGGAGCAGTCGGTCCATGTAATGGAACGCGTCATCGAGAACACGACTGGGAAGCTTCTCCGACTGCTGCATGAGGGTAAAGGTACGCTCGATGCCTTCCATCAGTGCAGCCACGGAAGTATCCTATAATATATAATGAATCTGGATCGAAAATAACACCATGTTGCGCACCTCGTTGACGCTGTAATCAAAGAATGTATTGTTGAAAAAGCTGCTATCAATTCCAGGCATCTCGTTGTCCTGGTTCAGGTTCGGGGCCTTTCTGGCCATATCCACAATTCTAGGGTATGACCCCAAAGACAAAGATGAAGGAGGTGGAATTCTTGGAGTGTTAAAGGCCTATTACGGCTGCGTCGAAGCTCAAGGACGAGGAACTCTGCATTGCCACATGCTGATATGGTTGGAGGGTGGACTGAACCCGAATCAAATCAAAGAGAAGGCCTTGAAAAATGGTGGTGACTTGGAGTTCCAGAAACGACTGCTAGCTTTTTTGGACGATACTAAAGCTAATTCTATACCGTCTGACCTGGAGCCACACAATACCAAATCAAGACGGACAAGGGGTGAGGAAAGGAGGTAACAGGAGTTTTGTGGCACAGGGAATGTGTTATTCGACCTAAGCAATCGTCATATGGTTACTGTCTGCTTCACATTTGAAACCTGGACACTGAGCTAACAAGCCAGCATGAAACAGCCCCCGCTCTTCCAAAATTTGCTGCATGCCCTTGAACCATCCAGGCATTTCTGCATGATTTTCAGGATAATAGAATTCCTGACGAGCTCCTCCAGGTAATGTTCCTGGTCGCATTCTGGGTGATTGGCCCCATGTCATGCTTGGTCCCTTAGGCATCTTTCTGGCTGAGAGCGCATCTGCTTTCTGATGACTAGGAGCAGTATCAAAGGGAAATAGACCGACTGCTCCTCCTGGTATTTCGTTTGCCACTCTGGCTTCAAAAATATCAATTGCACGTGAAACATGTGGCAACAGTTCCTTGTTGGTAAAATATCCATCTCGATTTTTTCCAGCATGGAAAAAAAGCTGAGCCTCTTCTTCGCCATGAACAAGTCGTCCCCATTCAGGTGTCAGAAAATCAGAAACCATGATAGATTGGCCTTGGCCTTTGGCTTCTGGCTTTGCTTTGAATGAAGCATGAATCCATCCGATCTTATTTCGATCATTTCCGAAAAATGTAGATTCATCATGAGTGGCCACAATCAGACGATATGGTTTCCCATCCGGACAAGTACCACTGGGGGACACATCCTCGGCGGTGTTCTTCCCTTTGAAGAATGCGTGGTCGAAAGCCCGGAGGAGATTGATGCCGTGATTAAGAAAATTACAAAGGCCAAGGCGGAGGCGACCCAAGTTCGGGCCATATTGGTTAAAGTACGTCCGTTCATGTTAGTTCGTCTGCAGAATTGTCTTTGAACAAAATCTCCACTTCTTTTTTGAAGGCTATAATCTATCAGCGCAGCACAATTGTACTAGTGGCTGAATTTGTGCATGATGTTCTTGAGGTTTTCTATTCTGTTCCGGTTTATTGTCCAAGCAACGGGAACAATTTTGTCTTGTGAAGAGGAATTATTCCGGTGAAGTGGTGCTGATACTGATTGCTTGCAGACGTCGACTGGGTTCTACAGCTGGGCATGGGTGGCTGGCAAGCTACTCATGGTATCGGCGAGCTCGGCTTGGAAGGTGTTTGGAGGCCCAGGGCAAAGGTGTAATTTAGCTTGCTTTGTACACCAGGATAACTCCTGGAAACCAGTGTTCGTTATTCGGACCATGCCGTGTAATACTACCTACCTAGCTACCTACCTACCTTCTCACACCTGCCTAAGTTTTGATTGATTGTGCAATGGATGTGCAACGCCGTGGCAAACGCCATGGCAGATGTCGGTCCCACGCCCTTCGAATGCCATAAATCCGCGGCCATGGCCGTTGCACCCTGTGAGATCAACCGGGTTTTTCTTGCTTCCTTTGTGAAACTGATCCCTTTGGAAATCAAGTGCCGTGGGAGCCTGGCGTACAGAATTCCGCTGAATCTTTCTGAGGGGTTATTTACAATGTAGTACTTCTCATCTGACCCCTCCGTAGCGGTCCCCCGCCCCAAAATCCGTTTCAGAATAAAAGGAGAAAAAGATCGCGGTGAAACCAAAGACTTAATGGGGGGACTGCAGAAGACATTGAGGCTGACACAGCCGGAACTGTGAATGCACTGCAGAGTGGTCACAGCTGGCGCACAGAGAACCAGACGTATGGCCGTTCACCCGAAGCGCAGCTCGGTGTGGCAGAGGACCTGCTGCATCTGGTCGATGTGTACATGGAATGGGTCGGAGCCGGTGAGCCGGGGCCTGCTCAAGAGTCAAGCCAGGAAAGCGTGACGCTGACGGGGTCCAGGTCAGAGCGTCCAGGGTGTAAAACGAGCTCGATGATGGAGTCGGGGGTGGCGCCGTCTCCAGGCATGAAACTGCTGGGTGATTTATCTTCCGAGTTGTCCTCAGATGACCCAGGAGCCGAACTCGCCATCCCTCGCCTCTTCAACAGTGCTATGTCGGAAAAACACTGTTTGGGTTACAACGGATTGAGCAGGCTTATCGGCTTATAGGGGATTACGATGCATTATAAGCCGCTGGCAGAGTGGCTTATAAGTTGTTCCAAGCCAGTGCAAGCCGTTGCAGGGCACGTAATGCACTTACGGGCTTGGGAGAGATTTTGATGAAGTACAATCACCGAAGTTCTTTTCCAGCGACTTTTGGATTTTTTGACTTTCGAAACCGGCGTTCGTTATCCGGACCGTGCCGCGTAATCGCCCCGCGCTCGCCACGCGCCTTTCACGTGCCTCGCCGCCACTCCTTCCCTCGCATCGCCCGCGCCCGCCCATGCCACCAATCAGTCCCACGGAGGTCCCCCGTGTGTCTGCCTTCGCATGACCCCGCTGCGCTGCTATCCGCGCGGCCCGCTGCCATCTGCACCCGTCCACTGGCACTACCTGGCCTGGCAGCTCTTTTATAGAAGCGCGACCGCAGAGGCTGAGGTAAGCCGGCCAACTGCTTCCTCGTCGCGCCCCCGTCGCAACACAGCAATTCAGTCGAGGAGCTGATGTTCTGAGCGAAATTTGCCGAATGAACACTTGCAAGATAGGTTACACGCCGAGGTGCAATCTGAACATTGTTCAAAATGAACACTTTAGGTGACGCGTGACACCCCCTGAACACTTGATTGAAATGGTACAGTAGTCGGCTGTGTTGTGAAGAAGTAGTGGCAGTGCTTAAAATCGCTTCACTTTTTCGTATTGAAAATAGTGGCTGTAGTAAAAGCATGTTACTGCTGTTTAATCTGCGAATATTGTTCCTGATACGCAGGGCACCCCGGATGACCCCCAATGTTGCGATAAAAGGTGTGATAAAAGGACCACCTACTCTTGTGTTTCAGTATCAGGACCCCTTGGGATTATATATAGAAGGCACTGACCCGTTTTCATGTCATATCCCTGTAGCCACGCGAGATCACCACATTATACTCCTTGTATCTGATCCACTGGCCGGTGTGGGTTCCTGGGTAATCGTGGACATATAACAGTTTTCGGTATTCTTCAGCAGCGATCATCAGTGGATTATGTTCAGCTGAGTACGAACACCGGTTGCCGAGTTTGCTGTGAAGAAATATCGATCGCACCGCGGAGTGCGTGCAACTGAATTGGCCGATGCAAAGGCTTTACCCAAATCATGGCCACCGTTTCTTTTCTTGCTGTCTACAAATAACACTCTCCTTGTGCAACTCATCGGTAAAACATGCCTTGATGGTGATGAAGTGTATTGGATGCAGAAGTTTCTTGGCCGGGTTAACGTGCTTGGTGTTTCCATCTCTGTTTTCATTTTTCTGGGCTTTATGATCATCAGCCAGTCACTTGACAGGAACGGCCCCCTCGCAATGAACTGGACCAAGCTTGACCCTGTTCCTGTGTGCGATGATGCTTCCAACTGCCCCAAAAATCTGCTTAGCCAAAAACAGAAGATAGGTCGGGATACGCGAGAAGAGACATAGAACACTCTCGACAATTTACTCCAAATGTGCGGGCACAGGCGGCTTGCTATTGTGGGGAGTACTGGTGATCACAGACATGTGTGGCCGATCGTCATAAGGAAGGCACAAGTTGTAGGGATTGCATGACCAACAACAAACTCATTTCAAGTTCCTTATGTCTGCCACAAACTGAATCTCCATACTTACTCCATGACTGCTCTGCCACCCACGGAAAGTGGGATAATTCCTCTTCGTAGGGATGGGCACGGGTCCGGGTCCGGGTACAAATCAGTTGACCCGGACCCCAACCCGTAAAACCCGAACCCGAACCCGCGGGTTTACGGGTTGCTCACGGGTCGTCGGCAAGCCCTGCCGACCGTGATCCGGGTCTTGGCATCGCCTACCGACAAGGTTCCGATGTCAGGCACATCCACAAGTCTCCTTACTGTACTGCAGTACACCTTCCTGTTCAATACTTTACACTTGAAATACTTTACAACAATAGTTGACCCAAATTCTGAGAACAAGTAAGTTAGACCCCAAGGTTTTTTTCCTCGCTAATGTTAGCACCCAAATACATTGCTGAGGGTATGATTACCCTCCTCTGGGCGATTTCGGAAGTTGACTTGAAGCGCCGCACATGCCGAAGCAATGCCGCCGTTCGTCCGCCATTGCAAAGCCGGTACATTGCCTTCGGGAGCAAATGCTGTGTTTCTGCACAAGTGCGGCACATTCCCGGCAAATGTGCCTGGCTTGAGTGAATGTGCCGTGTATCCGGCCGAATGTACCGTGCTCTATCCTCCAGCGAGTGAACCAATTGTCAATATTCTGACTTTGAAGTGTTTTCGAGAGATTACACGCCTCCGGCGACGCGACATGTCCCAATGTGATCACAGGCGCGGTCACATGCCCGGAATCGTTGTGATCGAGTTGTCTCGCAGTGCTGTACAGGGAGTACAAGAGCAAATCCGAGCCGTGGGACTCAGCGACACCGACTGGTTCACGAGTCTAATGTTTGGTGCATTGCACCCCCGCTTATATATAGGACAAGTGTAGGTACCCGGCACGTAACACGCAATGCTTAATCTCAGAGGTTGGCGGCACTTTGCCCTTTGAGTTACCTGTCTCAGAATTTCAGGTTTTGAATATGACATGGATTAGGCCTCTTCGAGGCAGAGGCTGAACCTTGGATGAATAAATTATTTGAAGCGAAATTGGATCAGATAGACGCCAAAGGCGCTTAGATAGAGATATGATATGCACGACGCAAAATATTTATAAAACTTGAGGGGTCTTGATTTTTTTTTGCCACTAAAAATCTGTAAATTCAAAGATCCTTATCCTATTTGAATCTACAGGACATATGAAGCTCGCGTCGAGGAATGCTCTGCCAGGTTGATCAAGCCGTTGATGTGCGCCGTGGCCCAGTGACATGGGTGACAGATTGTGACAACTGCTCTCTGCCGCCACACTGACGGCGGACGCTCGATGTGCATCTCTCTCTAAGCTTTCTTCAACCTCAACCACCCACGGCCAAGAAAAGTGATTGAGTGCGTTATGAGGAGACACGACAACTTTAGTATGATAGGCATTGGATGATGCCTATTGATGGGACTAATGCCTATCACAATAATAAAAATGCCTATTTTGCAGGTGAATGCCAATTGCTTCACAAGTGACTATCATTTCATGAATGCCTATCCACTGAGGCTTTCTCCCCCCAGTGTGACCACGGGATTGTTCAGATGCAGCGCACAAAGAGTGCAGCACATGCCATTTATCCGCGGCACTCGGCACACATCTGCGGCACATCAATGATCAAGTGTGGCACGGCACACGCGGAAAATGCCGACCAATGAGCAAGTGGCGACGTCCACGTCCGCCACACCGGCTTCAAGGGCTTGGGGAAGAATCTTCCCTCGTAAACCTACTTGACATTCTATTTCAAGGGCACCCCACACCTTGGATTTCCTTTGACGCACACGCCTGCACTCTACGTCCGTATCGCACGCCTCGGCAACATCCGGCGATCGGAATCACCAAACAAACCATCACAGTCTTACCTCCACCTCGTTCTTGTCTCAGCATGGCATTAGCTAGGTGGGGTGAAGGGCGCGGTCGTTGTGACCGTGGTCACTGAAAATATGCGTCACTTTTCATGTTACTGATGTGACGACTTGTTAGGCAGTCAAGCGCGCGATAGGCGTTTAAGCGTGCGCGATAGGCATTTGAATGCGGGATAGGCATTTAATTGCGTGATAGGCATTCAACTGCGGGATAGGTGTCCGTTGAATACCTATCCTACTAAAGTTGTATGTACTCGTTATGAGTGCGGCTTCAGAGTGACCGCCGGTAGTAATTATAATATATTATTTTGCATGTTTTGCGGAGATCATCTCTTGTGTTGTGATTTGAAGGTTGTGTGGGATGTTGTATGGCTCTAAAAACAATTATTTGTATGGCGGAGGGCACACCGTCCTCGTAATTGAGGCATGGCACCCGGAGCACGTGAACAGTGGACTTGAACAAGCAGAATATAGGTACAGCTCAGGCTCTGTGTATTTGTGTGATCTATGATTGAATGAGCTGAGAAACTACCCATTATCATTCTATTGGGTGTCCTGGAGGAGTCCCACGGCTCGGACTTTCTCTTGTACTCCCTGTACAGCACCGCGAGACAACTCGATCACAACGATTCCGGGCACGTGACCGCGCTTGTGATCACATTGGGACGTGTCACGTCGCCGGACGGGGATGCACAGAGCTGATCTGAGGCGTGTAATCTCTCGAAAACACTTCAAAGTCAGAATATTGACAATTGGTTCACTCGCTGGAGGATAGAGCACACAGATATATAAGGCCTAGACTGTAGGAATATTCACAGCTTCAAGTCCACTTTTCATGCGCTCCGGGTGCGATACCTCAATTACGAGGACGATGTGCCTCCGCCATTCAAATAAGTGTTTTTAGAGCCATACAACATCTCACACAACCTTCAAATCACGACACAAGAGATGATCTCCGCAAAACACGCAAATAATATATCATAATTACTACCGGCGGTATGGAAAGATTCTGAGGACGTCATGCCCTGAGGAATTGTCGTGTGATTCTGCTCATATAGTTTTCAGAAACATATGCTGAGAATTGAGGTCAGAACAGCTGTTCTGGCTGAAATGATCAAAAACAGCTCAAAAAGGAAAAAAAATCGGCCGCGCCCTAAGTTCCGCAAAGAGCTGTAATGGAGCTAGAGCTTATATCTTAGATCTGCCGTTTCTTTTGGGTGGGCGGTTGGTTATGCCCTTGTCTGGCGTCTCCTTTTTTGGGTTCATTCCCGTTCATGACGGTGCATCTCCATCGCCCTACGACCTGGGCATCAGCAGGTTACGAGTCGGGCCCCCGCTGACTTCCCCACACCCAAAGACATATACGGCTGCCTCGTTTAGATCGCTTTCAGATGTGTGACCATGGAACAAGACATTCACAATGGCTTCGGGAGTCGTCCACTCAGAAAATGCATAGGTCTCTACCGCATTGGCTGTTGTTGCGGTTGGCGCTTCTTCGCCTTCCACCAAGCGGGTCACTGACCCTCTTTCCCCCTCCCAGCCAGAAGCAATCTGTAATGGTGTGGCCCTTCTTGCCCGGCGCGCCGCATTGAGGACTACTGCACACAAGATTTTTGCGAGCAGCATGGCAAGCATCAGTGCTGCATCACGATTGTATGAGTTGGTGTTCGCCGCGAGGGCCTAAGTAGGGACAGTGATGGAATTGGAAGGTGCGTATATCACCTTTGTGCATTTCCAGCCACACGCATTGTGCTTATACGCGTAATATTTGATGGACCGAATTGCGTATTCAGATCTTGTTGAACTGATCAAGTTTTTGGTCTTTGGAGCTGGTTATGTCCGAAAATCGAATGAGAATTACCCGTGTTTTCGTGCGCTCTACAGGCTAAAATTTCACTTGGAGGTATTCAAACTAATGCATAGGTATGCATTTGTGCAAAAAAAACTAAATACCAATTTTTGGACCTGAGGTGACTTCGATGGGGAGTTGAGTGTGGAATATCTGTTCGATGCTGCCGACGCGCATTTTTGGTGAGTTTCGATGGGACTCTAAACTCTGATTATTTGTTCAAACCTTGCACAAGGCTCTGAGCCTCTGACCACTATGAACTTCTCCCGGGTTACGTGTGAGCATAGCGTTTGGGTGTATGGGCGCGGTGACGAACAGATCATTATCCCTGTGTATGTCGATGACATGACCATCACATCGAAATCCCGAGAGAAGATCGACCAGATAGTGCTCGAGCTCAAGATGAGTCCCCTTCGCCACCGAAGCGTCACACTACAGTATTCCACGTCCATTTCCAATTTCTCAAAAGATAATTGGATCACCCATTGGAATTGCTCCAGTCGAAGAGAGAGTCACGCTGGTACCCTTCGCGAATGAACAAGTCACGGAACTGTCTACGCCAGTATGAGTAGTCCGGCTCCTCTTCGAAGCCAAGGTGGCGCGTGTAGTCGAGGAAGGCACCGAACTCATGAGAGAGATCACGGCAGAGAAGGTCTGTAGCCGTCGTCATCTTCTTCACCATGATGTAGTCGTATATTTGTTCCTGTGTGTTGCCGCGGAGGTCTTCCCATGGGAGGCTACCTCGCAGGAAGTATATGAGCATATAGGCGAGCGACTCCAGGTCATCTCTGCGTGCCCGTTCCGTGCCCAAATGTGTGTTGATGGAAGCATACCGGGCAGTCCCAGTCATGGGCTTCTGCTGATGGTATGGAATGTGCAGGCGCGTCCTGGGGTCGCGGAACCTTTGTGCGAGTCCAAAGTTGATGGCGTGAACGAGGGTACCAGACTTTCCTGTCTTAAACGAGGATACCGTTATGCAAGACGCGACAATCATCTAATCTTCACATCATACTCCCGCAACACCTCCTTCAATAGCAGACTATATCCTCCTGCCATAGCACATTGTTGGCCAAGCTTGTTTTTTTAGATACTTATGATGTATATTCCAGGTTTCCAGTATATAATGGACTTCTAGTTGAGAGTTTGGGATAGCGCGACTTATCGACGTGCCAAAATGACTGCTCATGTGACCGAATCGTAAATGATTGTAAATCCTACAAACATGGGGGCTTCCAGTAAATATTTTCCGATGTACCTATCTCATTGAAATATGATTTGGCTACAGCTCCCCATTTTTTTCTAGAGCTCTAAACCACTAGAATGATTTAGACAGCAGTTGCGGCGGGCAGCAGAGTGACTCTAGGCACGTGATCATGACTGATCAACTCGAACCACTTTCCAGCGACTCCCATGTCGTCTCAATCCTTCGCTCGCGTCTTTCGACATGTCCTGGTCCTCTGGAAACTTTTCAAGCCCTCATCAGCCAGGTACAAGTCAACATCAAGTTCTGAGTCCGTGAAACCTGGGCAGCGGCACCAATATTCGGGGAAGGTCCTCTCGGACTTTGTGTTGCCCTTTCCATGCATGCCCCGAAACTCTGGGATGTATTGCTGCCTTGGGATTGAGATTATTGGCCCGATCTGGCATGTCTTTGAGCTCCATCGACCCTGCAGTAAATTGCAAAACAAATATCTCCTTCACATGGATTCGCTCAGCCGATGGCGCTCATCAACCGCTCATCAACCAGTGGTGCATCTGGGCGCCCTTGAGACCCATTAGATAGACCGCAGCCACCACCGTCGGTTCAATGCTCATCGGCTCGCCGATCAGGGCAAGTCCTGCAAAAAGTCGTCAAAACTGCATCTCTCGCATGCATTTCGTGGAGCCGCAACGGTGTGCATCAGTCAAACAGTGCGGTCCCATCGCCGCCTCAACACCCATTTGGATGTGAAGAATTTTGGCCCTTCGCGACATTCACATTTCTGCGATTTATGGAATGGTTACGCTCTCGGGATGTCCGGCCAGCGGTGGCATAAAACCGTCGGTTTCTTCGTCTTTCGCCCTCCATCACACTACATCTTTGCCCACAGCATGTACCACCCAGCAGTCCCAGCGCGGCCAAACTACACCTTCTGTACCCAGGCAGAGTGGCTCGGAGGCCTCACCCCAATGAACGATACACCCAGCTCTCTGACTGCCGCCAGCTCCGAACTCGAGATCGATGTTGGACAATTGGAGCCTGCTGACTCGCTGACTCATTATGCAATACACTGGGCTTGAATGCCAAGCTCCGCTCAGACTTGCACATGTTCTAAAGGTGCGGTCTTTCTCTTCTATCCTTTTCTGATTTCTGAATAACCTTAGCTTCTCAAAGACCTCTCCCGCAGTCAAACCATCCCGATGATTTATCAGATGGCCACCAACTTTTACACGCAACAACTCATTCTCAACTCCCACACCGACTACACGCTATTGCCGAGTCCTCAACAAAGTCAAGATTGCCCTTGCCAGAACCTCGACTTGACCAAAGAGCAGAGGGTGTGTTCTATTCATATCGTTTTTTCCCTCATACTCATCATCTTCCAGACCGAAGTAACCGCCGCCTGTAAACTGATCATGTGGGATCCGAAACGGACAGACTACGACAACGATGCCATCCGGCTGGATGTTACGGTAAGCTTTTATTTGAGTCCTTACCAAGCTAACTTGTCTCGCTCGGCAGGCACATCTCAAGAAGCACCAGGGATCCAACGGTTTCAAGCCAATCTTCGACTCCAAGGGCCAGGCGCGCATTAAGGCCTCAATCAATTCATTGGCCTCCAGGCTTCATACGCGAAAAGTCTTTTTCGCGCCCATGTATGTTTTACTTTGTTTCCTTCAGTGGACTGCGGCGTTGACACTTCTTAGATCAAAGAGTCACTTGGGAAGTGCGTAACACTTGCCACGACGAGTGGGATGCGAAAGCTGGTAGGCTCGACCGAGAACATCACCCAGTTCATGCAATGCGAATGGTCATTTTGGTAAGTTCTATTTGACTTGATTATGAGTGGATCTAACTCGTATCAGCAAGAGGCGAGCGATCTCTGGATCGCGGAATTTGATCTGTCACGTGAGTGCCACTGATGGACAGCGCACAAGCTCGGCCATGATCAGATCAATATGGCAATGCTGCCGGTCGACTCCAAGCCGACTCTACAACTCCTCGATAATTCTTAGAGCTCACTCTCAAACAAAAAACTAGATGTAAAACCAATGGAAAACCCATGTATTCTTTTTGAACTATGGAATAAAATCTGCATCTGCGTCGTCTTCGCGACAAAATAGGAGTGGTATCTGTGCAAACCGTCAGCTGGGCGGAATAAATTGGGGACAATAAAACTCTCACCTTCGGCGGTAGACACTTTGATCCTTGCATGTGCGTATCATGGGTGCTGAGCCGTTACGAATCCGTGATTTACATATTGACGGCATCGAGTGCAGAGAACTGCACGGGTTCCTCTCCAGCATTTCCTACCTCGGAAGGTGCACGTCTTGCCGAAGATGGAGGCTGGCCGGACTGACTGTATATTGTTGTTGCGGCTCGCGCGGGGGGATGTACTGGGTGTCCCCTAGCTGTAGGCGACCATGACCTCCGAAGTGGCCATGACCAGTTGGGCAAAAGTCACCTCACCGTGGGATCCGGGATCGGGCTCGTCCGACGAGTGATACGATCGAAGGAAGGGCAGATCCGGTGACGGGTAAGGGAGCTGCTGGTTGATGTTGAGAGTTGCAAAGGCGTGGTGCAACCACTGATTTGTCATATCTTCTATCCACCGCGAACGTTGGAAAGGACAAAGGAAAAACGATGGACCCACATCAAATAAGCGAAACGTTATTCAATACACGTGGCATAGCAGGGACGCAGAAAATACAAGCGGGACGGAATACGTCAGCAACGCAATCCAGTTACCAACAAAGGAAACATACCAATGTGGTGAGAGGTTGAGTTGTACACAAAGGGAAAAAAAATGGGAGATGTGTGTGAGGAACAAGAGTGGGGAAAGTACAAGGCTCTGGAGGTCCTGTGGGGGATAAATGCTGGAACAGACGCGGCTTTTTATCTCTTTCGTGGCTGTGACACTGGAGAAGTAACGATGGTTGGACAGTAAGGACAAATGGCGGACCACACAGACAAGCTAATATGTTCGCGGCGAAGAAAATGAAAAGATGCGACGTCAGCAAAACAATCCGGCAACAGTTCAAAGGGTACATACCGATGGAAAAGTCGACGACGAAAGACAGTACCGTCTCTCAAAGGGCCTTTTTTAAGAGTCACGTGCCGCGACGAAAAGCAGTACATATATGAATATAGGTGGGCTGCGTTGGCGCGGGCGGCGAGGCTCGAAAGACATAAAAGACGGGATCAACAAAACTCTTACCATAGGTACATTCCAAGCCGGTACATTGCACCAAATGCACGGCACATTGGGTTGAAGCCCGGCACATTTGCCGAGACTGTGCTGTGCTTGTGCAAATGCTCGGCACATCGATGGGACACCAATGTACCGGCCTTTGAGCTCTGCCGCGCGTGCTTGGTGATGGCACCAAAGGTGCCGAGGTTGAATGGTCATGCAAGAGCATTGTCTCAAGGGAAAAGGGAGACGTCCCATTTCTGACAATAGTCAAAAAAAAAAAAGTAAAGTAATAACAAGTCTTTCAGGAATATTCGTTCCGTGCACCACTGCGCCGTTAACCCCTAGCTTGCTAAATTTTCAAGATGATACTTAAGACAACACAGAGTGAAGAAAGATGGTGCTATTAACTGAATAGTTTATTGTGTTGGAGGTACAAGGTGCGTTAATACATGATAGTATCACAAATGCGGAGGACCGCATAAGCGGGGATTTCCACTCGCGATCAGAGCCAAGAATCTGTCATCGGCAACGTTGGAGACCACTCGGGCTCTTGCCAGGGGAACTGCCGCGCGGGGCAGGGAAGCAAGCAAATACACACGCAAGTGTAGGAAAAAGGTGAGATGGTCCTGCTCTACAACAACAAACAACCTAATCTAATCTCTGGCTGGTGCTGCCGCACCAACCACAGTTGCCCCCCACCAAGCGATGTCCGCCCCGGACGTCGTCCTACTACAACTGTCCGAACATCACCCGTGTTGGCCCACTCAATCGAACCGCTACGCGTGAGTCGAGCTGATATGCCGCCCTAATCGCCCAACGGACTCCCACTGCACGGGCCAGCGGTTTTAGAGAGTGGAATGTGGTTCTACCAGCGCGGAGACAATGAATTCAATGTTTGCAGACCCGTGGTGTACCCGAAGGGTTTCGGGTCTACCGATCTGGAGGGCGTATGTAACGGAAATATTTATTTTTAGTGTCCCATGCTCCACACGATATTATGCTATGCCCATTATGTTTATACCATATGACTTATGCTCCATGCACAGCCTCTGATTTGTAGTATATAAGTAGTGTACCTGATGTAGTTACGGTTTCTTCGGTTAATCGACAACTTACACCAGTTCTCTCGATTTGCCATCTTGTGCCGGAACTCGATCCTCTCGCTTCCGTCACAGATTGTAATTGTGACCACGTTTGCCATGCACTTGTTCAAGTACCTCGATATTGTGTCTCAGCCATCCTAATGCAATCCTGAGAACCCTCTTTGAAAGGAAAAACAGCATTCCTCATGACAGGGTTCCCGATTGGGATGTCATGAGGGGCTGTGTTCGAGACTAATCAATCACCTCTTGGGCAACCCCGCCGAATTTGGCACTGCATTGCCTACCACCATAGATAGTTCTTGGTTCGTCGTCGTACGCGTCGTCGAATCAACGCACGCATCGCCCGCCAGTTTCGGGCTACCTGTCCTTGAGATTCTCTCTGCCCCTCGCCCCGTCCGCCTTCGGGATCGCGGGGACTCGTGCCCGTGACACTCGTGGGAAAGTGATTCAGACGTGTTTTTAGGCGTAGATTGCGATTCTGAGGTCAGAGAGACCCCAAAAATCTGCATACTGTCGCTATGAATAAATTAATGATTTGTTGACTTTGATTGTCCGAAGCTGTAGAAGTGTGCCGAGTGAGGTCAGTGCGTGGGATGATGAGAATGATTGACAATGAGATCAATACCAACCAAACTTCACGTGATCGTGCCGTTCATCATACCTATGTACAACCAACGTACAATGGTCGTCGCGAACGCCGAGATTCCTTTGGAGCACTATCTGGAGCCGAGGAGGAACACCTACGCCTTCCGGATCCGCCCTGGCCTGGGAAGAACAACTATCGCAACAACTATCGCAATTATCTTCCGACCTGGCCCATCTTCGTCAATGGTCACTGCACACATCCCACGAATCCGAACTGGCTCGTTTTCGACAATGGTCATTTTACTCACAGACTCTTGCGCCAAGACCCTTTCTATCCGACAAATCCCATGATTTTTGGGACCTTGAAATCATCGACCAAGCCCGCGACATGTCCGATTTCCGGGCGGGGCTTCGTGCGGCGCCGACGGAAGATGCTTTGGTTAGCCAATTATCGAAATATTGTTAACGCCCCTTATCCGATTGTAACCAGATTCGCTACCCTTCAGGAGAGGGTTATCAAGGTAGGGAGGACATTGATAATCCTCTGGCGGAGGCCAATTACACATCCCGGGAATCCGAACTGGCCCGTTTTCGACAATGGTCATTTTACTCACAGACTCTTGGGCGAGCCCCCTTCTACCCGACAAATCCATGCTTTTTGGGACCTTGAAATCATCCACCAAGGCCGCGGCATGTCCGATTTCCGGGCGGGCTTCGTGCGGCGCCGAAGGACGATGCTATGGTTAGCCAATTATTCCAAATATTGTTAACGCCCCTTATCCGATCGTAACCAGAGTCGCTACCCTCCGGAGAGGGTTATCATGATAGAGAGGACGTTGATAATCCTCTGTCGGAGGCCCTTTCGGATGCCCGTGACGCCAATTCCACAACCCGGGAATCCGAACTGGCCCGTTTTCGACAACGGTCATTGTACTCACAGACTCCTTCGCCAAGCCCCCCTCTAGCCCACAAATCCCATGATTTTTGGGACCTTGAAACCATCGACCAAGCCCTCGACATGTCCGATTTCCGGGCTGGGCTTTGTTCCGCGCCGACGGAGGATGCTCTGGTTAGCCAAATAATTCAATATTGTTAAGTATCTTATCCGATCCTCACCAGATTCGATTCCCGCGGCCCGAGGGTTATCATCACACGGAGGACATTGGCAATCCTCTTGCGGAGGCCCATGATCGTACTTCAAGACTCCGGGAATCTTTGTCGTCATTGACGACCGATTCGCTCGCGACCCAAGAGATCTCTTCAGGGAGCTTTGGGTCTTCTACTTTTGGAGGCTCCTGTAGCATCGGGATCGCGCAGCAGGCCTTCAGCGGCGCCCTGCTACGGGAGTTCAAACGGGTCCCCAGCCAATTTCAGCCCCAATCCTCATCCACTCCTAAGCGTTTGAACAATCCAGCAAGTGGGAGCATGTCCATGGAGGCGTCCATACCCGCATTGCTAAACAATAATTTTCAAGGCGAGTATAGGAAGGCCGCATCTTCTGGATGTGGCCCCATTCCGATGAATTTGGTATTTCGCCCTCCGACGACGGCCTTCCAACGCGGATGCTCCCGCCACTTGGGGGATATCACGAACAGCCAGGCTCACGATGTGGGGCCGGCTCAATCGTGGAAGGAACACCCGAAGCTCCCGCCATTTTGAAACGCGTGACTTTGACGGCGGCGTGAGCCGGGGCCAAATCTGAATTCGACTCCCTATGGATTTATTTCAATTTCAGCGCAGTCCAAGAGCCATCTTCTGGGGCAAGAGGTGCTACTGTTACACCCATACAAGTCAGTTTGGTTCCACTTTCAGCATGGTTGATTTGTGCTCACAAATTTGACGTGCGCAAAGATAGGGTGGCAGGCCAGACTCCACCTCCAGCAATTCTTCACCAAGTTCTTTCCATCCACGAAGATGGTTAATTCAGGCAGAGGATCAGCAGAATGGTGTGCATTTGGTCAGTTGGCCGTCTGCTTCTTGGGATTTTACAGCTAATCACGGAACCGAAGGCGCGAACGTAAATTTCCTCATTTGGCCAAATTTTGAATTCGACGACCGATTCCCTCATAACTCGCCCAGTTTTACTTCGATTACCTTGAGATATATGCCATTCTTTCAGAATAATTCTTCCGCAATTAGTGATAGAAAGAAAGCACGAAAATTTATTTTCATTCTCCATTTGGCACAGGGGACCTTGTTTCTGTTCAACACCTCCTAGTATAGTGAATACTTGTCCAAATGAGCTGAGATTTTGTGAGGGCAGACTTATATACATATTGAACAATGTGATAGAGCCGGAAATATGGATCTTTCCAACGTTGAGTCACATCAGATGTCTATCCAGGAATGCTGTTTTTCATTTCAACGAGGGTTCTCAGGACTGCATGATACGGTAGGCGAGACGGTTTTGGTTCGATTTCGGCAACGGCTGTCAACTGATATGTGATGGCTTGGCGGGCGTCTAAACATCAGGAAAAATACTGTTGGAATCTTCCCACGCCCTTCTTTGAGTTATGGGACTTATTCCACTCGGTCAACCACCCCCGTAAAACTTGAAGATGTTGGGGAACCTATATAAAGTACAGGGAAATCATACTCCGGGGAGAACTGCGGGGAGAGCCACATAAAGTCGTGTCCATCAAAGACGATGACTCAATTGGGCAAGAGCGAACTTTTTACCTTCCTGTGCGACCATTATTCAACCTGGCCTCAAACCTGAATACTTTCAGGTTTATTACAATCCTGACCACCCAATAATTGTCTAAACTAACCTACGTGAAGAATTTTAGAGTGCATAAATTGTTGCAATTCGTCGCGCCAATTAGTCAATTATATTAGTCAATTCCATGCTTAGACCATCTAATAGACCAAAGCCTGTTTAGAACAAGGCTTGCCAACACGTAGGCAACAAGAAAACACCCATCAGCCATCATCATCATCGTCTGAAGTATTGTGCCGCCCTCCGAAGTTCCGTCGATTCTGGCTCAGCAGGTTTCCACGACTCGAGAGCTTCCAAGTGGAGCTGCTCACAAGCCTATTGCACTCGTGCATTCACAAGCTCTCAATACCCTCCATTCCAAATCACAGCCCAGATCCTCTGGAAGTCAATCAGATAACCAAAACAAAACACTGCGAGCCAACGACCATCGAGTGTGTGGGTCATGGGTCAAATAAGATCAGACATCATTGCCGCGTACTGGTCTGGCGTCCCTTGCAGATCAGCAAAGACGAGGCTTCCCTCAGAATATTGAAAGACAAAGTGGGCAAATGCGTGTACTGTGTCGCTTTGCGAGTCTTCGGCGCCACGAGCTTGTG